>MU089685.1:126897-188582 GCA_014858505.1 Corymbia citriodora subsp. variegata | reverse complement strand
CTTTCTTGTGCTCCTTCTGCTTCTTCAGCTAGCCGTCGCCCGCAACAACCAGCAATTGGCCAAAGGACCTCTAGCTCACTCATTGGCGACCTCTGGCTCGCTCGTTGATTTGGCAATGCCCAAGATTGGCGAGCAAGAGGCTTGCGCTTGCCAGCCTCGACCCTCACCAGATCGGCAAGTGATGAGCTTAGTTTAGCAAGCCTCAAGCTCGTCGCCTGTGGCCAATCGTCGGTCATCGCATGATTGCCAACTAGCCAAAAATGAAGAAAAGCAAAAAGATTGAAAAAAGAAAAAGAAAAAAGGAACAATAATATAAAAAAATTGAATTTTTTAAAAATATAACAAAATAAAAAAAATTCGGATTTATAGAAAAATAAAAGAGAAAGAAGTGGGTAATAGTAGAAGTGTGAGAATAGAGAGTAAGTGTGGAAAATGTTTTTCTCAATTTAAAAAGTGGAAAACATTTTTCCCCTAGAAAAATTTTCCCTTCATGGAAAATATTTTCTTTAATGAATTTATTTTCCGTAAAATAAATGTCAAAAAATCCAGAAAACTTTTTTTTGTAAGTTATTTTCCGTGAAATGAGGCTATCTCCGTCCCTTTCCTATTGATCGACTAGGGAATAAACAAAAGACACTTAGCAGACTACCTTACAGCTAAAGCGCTAAAAAAAAAAACAACGAAACAGCCAGCGGATTTCATGACACTATGCTTTGGTTTGGCTATGATCAAGTAATTGGCATAGAAAAAGTGGGAAATTGAACGTAGCACATGAGAAACGATTAGCATTTGCTCAATTGAGTTGAATCATCGCCATAAATATCAGCTCTAGCACAAGTAAAATGACAAATAAGAAAGTGAAGTGGAATAGAAGAAGAACCTTCCCTGACTTTATTCTTATTAATTCTCATTAGGACACGTATGATAATCATTCTATTTCTCCACTTTTCTAATTTTCTACTTCTGAAAACATGTTTGAAATAGAAATTAGTTTAGTAACGTAATTTCATTTTTCTATTTATAGAATAAATTTTTACTCCAAAAATAGATTTAAAATAGAAATGAAAAATAAACTTATATCAACTCAAAAATGGCACATATATCATAAATTAATTACTCAAAATCGATATATCACATTTACACCAAGCTACTTTTTAAATCACAAAAAAAAAACCGAAATTGATATACTCTTAACAAATTTATTTCCCAACATCTTCCATCCAATATTTTATTAATTGGTAATGTGAAAATAAGTATGACAAATAACTTGAATGATCGGCATGCGACAAGGATCGAACGTGGACATTCAACAGAAACAAGTCTCTTGAATGGGCTGGTTTTGGGGAAGTCAGATATGAAGAAAATGAATTGAGATTGGCAAATCAATAAGGATGGTTGGAAAAAAAGCTGAAAAGGAGAATCGAACAAATAGAAAAGAAAAATAGCAATCAAAGTGAATTTTTTTGACATTCTAAAAAAACTAAAACTAAAGAGAAATGGAAACCTACTTAAAAATTGCATAATTGCATTATTTTAGGAATACATATAGAAATTAAATGAGGAATTATCTTAAAAAGTGAACTATGCCATTCAAGGCCATAGTCTTCTAATTTTATGGCATTAAATTGGATTAAGTAACTCCTAAAAAATTTTACGATATCGTACAATTTGATTTTGTATGTACTATAAAAGGCAATGGACCTTTTTAAGATCAATTAATTTAAAATTGACAGCTCAAATAATTAGTTCATGCTAAAGTAGAGTCTATATATAATGAGGATAAGGCCATTCGAGCAATATAGGATCTGAAAAGGCGTACTTAGAGAACAACCTAAATAAATTTTCTTATAGTATTTTTATATTGCTATGGATTCTTCATCTACTTTGTTTCTGCTAAGTAAAGAAAGTCGTTCCTCAAGGGCATTGCAGTTCTCTTCCTTTCAAATTTATGCCATGGCTTCAAACTCTGAAATCTCATTTTAATGTTTATGTGCCTAGCTTTGTTGCATTAAGACCTAATGATATTAAATATACCCTTTGGAAAACCCGAGTACATTCACTAATTGAAAGCTGGGATTTGTCTGGATTTTCCACTGGGCGCCACCATTGCCCCACTAGAAATGGTAGATCAAGATTGTTGAACATAGTTCATCGCGCACCTGTGATTATTGCACCACTATCAATATAACACGTATAATTTTTTTTCAGCATTTGCCACTTGACTTGCGTTGAACATATTGTCAGTATTTTCTTTTTCTTCCACATAATTAGCTCAATAATTTGTTTTCAACCAGCCACTTTTTTATTTGCTATGTGGCCATATCTTTTACAAGAGGGCTATTGTGATTTATCTAGAAACCAACAATCTTTTTTTAATTGATTTATTTTCTTGCAAATATTGCAGGGTAGATTTTTTTTCCCTTTGAAGAGGTTTCTTCTACTCTTTTATTTCTCCACAAGCTCCTTGTACCCACTGAAAGTCACTTTCAACAGAATCTTCATCATATAACATTAGTTTTTTTTTTTTTCATATGCCTTGAGAGAGCTAATTAATTCACTCACTAACATGAATTTTAATTTCTTAGATTCTTCTAGAGAGGTAACGATAGGATTGTATTCTCTAATAAGCATCGCAAATATTTTTTCTACAACCATGATATCATCTCTGTAAGCTCTCATTTGATTTAATTAATCATTTAATCTGCCACATCGTTGTTTGAGGGTCCCATAATTGTTTATTGTAGCTTTTTGAAGAGACTGAAATCGAATGGTCCGTGCCTTTGCTGCATCTTGGAACTCTTCTTCTAGTATGTTTTTAAATTATGTTACGAGTTTGAGCCGTATGCAAAATTTGATTTGATCGGAAGGTGCTTGTTGGGTTAAAGCCCAGCGCACTTATCCTGTTTGTATTAGAATTTGGAAATTTGGTTGTTGTAATCTCATTCAAGCCGCACGTTAACTGGAACTCCTTGCAGCCCAAAAAAAAAGGAGTCGGTATGTTTGTGCCGTTGACTTCTTCAAATCTTAAAGTGGAGTTCTCTTTTCCTTGGTAGTACAAAGGAGATCTAAACATCGGGTGAAGTCTGTGCAGAGAATCCGCCATCCAAATGAAGCATTTTTTCGTGAAGACACGAGTGTTTCAAGTTTTCGTTGATTTGTTTATGGAGGAATTACGTTAGGCTAAATACTATATGGGTTTGAGTATAATCTTGGACAAGAAGATACTTGAGTGTTGCTAATGATTGTAATTCTGTAACTCTCCAATTAATAAGCCAATTATTTGCAACTAAACCTCCCCATGCGGTGGTTGTTGATGGTCGGACTGAATCATGGAAATTTTACTTTATTGTTCCTCGTTTTATTTCTCTAGTGATTTCGTCTTCTCGCGTTATTTAATTGCATACATTTTCTGGTTTCCATGTTATCATAGAACACATCTTTGTGATTTTTGCTCCAATGGTTCCCGGAAATATTGTTTCCAAGAGTGCTTGTTGGATCACGTACATAGCCCTTGCAACTTTTTGTGGTTGCTCTGCTGGAAGCTTATACCTTCCTATGGAGCTGCATATCCTTTCTCCACAATGTCGCATAAATCTTGTGGCATCAAGAAAGTAATTATTTTAAGGCTCTAGTAAATATATTTATTTTCATCGAAAGTAGAAACCGGAGTGAGATAGAGTTGGCCATTGTTTTGGTGTCACATATTTTAGTGGTTAATTTTAGTAGTGGGTGGACCGGACTCACGCCCGATACCAACCCAACGAGTTCCTGATACCACCGTTAGCTTTTTGTATTAATGTGCAAGTGTTTATGTTTTTGGGGATTTACTCAGCATGGGAACAAGGAAGGAGCTTTTGGAGCTTCTTGTATTATCAAAATGTTTGGTACAAGGGATTTATGGAACTGCAGTTGGTCTGAACATGAATGAACGAGCATGAAGCCTTTTTATAGTCCTTCCTAATCGACTCTTGTGCTAAGAATCTCTATCACAAACAGAGAAATTTGCCTCATATTTCACGTTGGACAGATTTTTAGTCATTGCTTCTGGGTTCTAACTACCACCAGCTAAGCTAGAACCGCAAACTTTAACTACTTACAATAGATCTAGAAACTTGTAGAGTCTAAAGGCTTTCTGTATGAATTGACCACAACTTCAACAAAATTTAATCAAAAAGAAAATGTTGGAATGGAAATTTCATTTGCCTAAAGCTTGATCATCCTTCAGACTACCTATCCAACCAAATTGGACAAAAATGAAGAAGATTGAAACAAGAGAATCATCATCTGATAATGATATATAATAGCCAAATGTCCATCGTTCATAACATTTAGAGAGGGAAATAAGCCCAACTGGAAACAGGAGGAAAACCATTCATGACAACAATCAACAGCCAATCAACAATTAATTATCGAGCATCAGCCATTAGGAGAAAAACCCAAAAATGGAAAAAATAAATTATTATCTGGAGGCAACGAGAGGGTTCGATAGTAGGTGAGCACGATAATACGGTCTGAATTATGGTGAGTGCGAAGAGGAACATGGCGGCAATGAGAGACAATGTAGTCCAAGGACTATTGAAGTAGGTGTGTCTAAGATTAGCCCTCCACATGTTCCAGGGCTTCTTGCAGTGATCGCTGATCTTCTTCTGCACGGCGTCAAGGTTGGATTCGACCGTCACTTCCGTGCACAGAGAGTTGAATAGCTTGGCCACCTCCTTGTCGCTGCCGAAATCATTCTGGATAAGGCCTCTAGCGTGGAGCAAGGCAACATCCCTCTCATTGTTGATGATTTTGTCCATGAAGTCGATGTAGGATGTGACCTCGTTCCCAGTCCCAATGTGCAAGAGCTCGAAAGTCATGAGGTTGAGGAACTTGGACTCGGTGATGTCATCCACCGTGATGACGGGGAGTTTCAGGACCCCTCTGTCAAAGGAGATGTCCTTGAGACTGCAGGTCAGGCTCTTCTCGAACTGGATACCGACCTCCTTGAGCTCGGTGGCCGACCGGATTATGCCCTTGTGCTGGACCTTCTTGGTGTTCTTCGGCAAGCAATTGACGTCCACGACATGCTCCATCCCCGGGATGCACGTCTCGAGGGAGCTTATGTAACCCTGCAATGTTGAAGTAAAGGCAGTGCATTGAATATGAGATTGTTGTCGTATCGATAGTACTTTCTTCAAGTAAAAAAAAAAAATCTCCCTTAGAGTAGAAAAGATTATCACCTCGCCAGCCTCAGGCCAAGCATTTTCCATCTTGGGATCCATCAGCAGGCCTTTCCTGAAGACGTCCACGACATGGAGGCATCTGCCCATCCCCTTGATGCCTGTGTCGAGGGAGAAAAACTCTAGGATGAGCTCGTTGATGTATTCGTCATGCTGCGTTGTTGGAGTGAAGTCAGTGGCATTGAATATGAGATCATTGTCGTGTCGATGCTACTCGCATAAAAGAACAAGAAAAGGGAGGGTCTCCGATTGAGATGATAGATTTAATAATGATCTAGGCCATTAAAATCCACAATCTTCTAATTTTGATGAGTCAAATTGAATTAAGTAACTCCTCAAAAGTTTTATGATATCATATGATTTGATTTTGTATATGCCATAAAGAGGCAATGAACCTTTTTTTTATGTGCCCAACTTTGATGCATTAAGACTTAATGATGCTAAATATATCTTTTGGGAAACCTGATTACTTTCACTAATCGAAAGTTGCGATTTGTTGGGATTTTCCATTGGGTGCCACCAATGCTCCATTGGTGATGGTAGATCAAGATTGTTGAACATAGTTCATATAATATGTACAAATTTTCCAACGTTTGCCACTTGGCTTGCGTTGAACATATTGTCTGTATTTTCATTTTCTTCAACATAATTAGCTCAATAATTTGTTTTCGACCAACAATTTTTTTTTCTATGTGACAATATCTTTTACACGAGGGCAATTATGATTTATTTAGAAACTAACAATTTTTTTCTAATTGGTTTATTTTCATGCAAATACTGCACGGTAGATTTTTTTATTTTTCTTTTCAAAAGGTTTTTCCTCCTCTTTTATTTTTCCACAAGCTCCTAGTACCCTTTTTAGATTTACGAGACCGACCATTTATTTTAGACTAAAAGTCACTTTCAAATGAGCCTTCGTTATACAGCACTACTAATTTTTCAAATGCCTCAAAGAGCTAATTAATTCACTTACTAACATGGTTTTTGAATCCTTAAATTCTTCTATAGAGGTGAAAATAGGATTGCGATCCTTATTAAGTGTCACAAAAATTTTTTCTATTGCCCTGATATAATCTCCGTAAGCCCTGATTTGATTTACTCATCCGTTTAGTCTTTCTTATTATTGTTCAAGGGTCCCATGATTGCTTACTGTAGCATTTTGAAGAGACTGAAATCTAATGGTTCGTGCCTTTGTTGCATCTTAGAGTTCTTCCTTTGGTATTTTCTTAAATTATATTATGAGTTTAAGCCGTATGCGAAATCCGATTTGATCAAAAGATGCTTGTTGGGTTAAAGCCCAGCACACTTATCCTGTTTGGATTAGAGCTCAGAGAGTTGGTTGTTGTAATCTTACTCAAGCCGCACGTTCATCAGAACTCCTTACAGCCAAAAAAAAACTAGGAGGAGTCTGTATGTTTGTGCCGTTGACTTCTTCGAGCCTAAAAGTGGAGTTCTCTTTTCCTTGATAGTACAAAGGGGATTTAAACATCAGGTGAAGTTTGTGCAGAGAATCCGTCATCCAATTGAGGCATTTTCTTTGTGAAGACATGACTGATTTAAGTTTCCGGTGATTTGTTTATTGAGCAATTACGTGAGGCTAAATATTATGGATTTGAATATAATCTTGCACTGGGAAATACTTGAGTATTGTGAGTGATTGTCATTCTGTAATTCTCTAATTGATTAGTTGATTATTTGTTACTAACCTTTTTCGTGAAGTGGTTGCTGATGGTTGAATTGAATCATGTAAATTTTTCCTTATTGTTCTTCGGTTTATTTCTCTCTCGCATATTTAATTACATACATTCTTTAGCTTCTTCATTGTCCTCAAACACATGTCTTTGCTGTTTTTGCTCCAATGGTTCACGAAAATATTGTTTCCAAGAGTGCTTGTTGGATGACATACAGCGCCCTTGCAACTTTTTGTAGTTGCTTTGCCGAAAGCTTGTACCTTCATATAAAGCTGCATATCCTTGCTCCATGACGTCGCATAAAAAAAGTAATCATTTCAATGCTCCCTTAAATATAGTTATTTTCATCAAAAGTAAGAACTGTAGTGAGATAGAGTTGGGCATTGTTTTTGTGTCGTATATTTGGGTGGGTAATTTTAGTAGCGGGTGGATAGGACTCACGCCTAATACCAACCGAACGAGGCCTTGGTCCCAATGTTTGCTTTTATGTTGATGTTAAAGCGTGTATGTTAGTGAGGATTTACCCAGCAACGGAACAAGGAAGGAGATTTTGGAGCTTCTTCTATTATCAAAATGTTTGGTCCGAGGGATTTATGGAGCTGTAGTTGGTCTGAACATGAATGAACGAGCATGAAGCCTTTTTATAGTCCTTCCTAATAGACTCTGGCGCTAAGAATCTGTCACAAACAGAGAAATTTGCTTCATTTTACAGGTTGTACAGACTTTTAGCCATTAATTCTAACCACCACCAACTTAACTAGAATTTACTTAAACTGCTTATAATAGATCTAGAAACTTGTAAAGTCTTGGCTTTTCTGGATAAACTGATCACAACTTCAACAGAATTTAATCAAGAAGAAAATGGTGCAACGGAAGATTACGTCTGCCTAGAACTTGCTTATCCTTCAGAGTACCTTTCCACATTAGACAAAAATAAAGAAGACTAAAACAAGATAATCATCATTTGATAATGATATATAAACACCCAAATGTCCTTCGTGCATAACATTTAGAGAGGGAAATAAGCCCGACCGAAAACAGGAGGAAAACCATTCAGGACAACAAACTACAACCAATCGACAGACAATTATTGAGCATCAGCTATTGGGAGGAAAAACACAAATGGAAAATAAGAATTATTATGCAGACGCAACAGGAGGGTTCAATAGTAGACGAGCAACGCATATACGGTCTGAATTATGGTGAGCGCGAAGAGGAAGATGGCGGCAATGAGAGACAGTATAGTCCAAGGATTCTTGAAGTAGGTGCGGTTGAAATAAGCCCTCCACATGTTCCAGCGCTTATTGCAGTGCTTACTTATTTCTTTTTGCACGCTCTCGAGGCTGTTGTTGGATACGAGCGTCACTTCCTTGCACAGCAAGTTGAATAGCTCCGCAACTGCCTCGTTGCTCCCGATGGAATTCTGGATGATGCCTTCGGTGTGGAGCAGCGCGACATCCTGCTTGTCGTTGATGATGTTGTCCATGAAGATAACGTAGGATGTGACCCCTGTCCCAGCCCCGATATGCAAGCGCTCGAACGTCATGACGTTGAGGAAATTGGACTTGAAGGCGTCATCCACCATGATAACGGGGAGCTTCAGCTTCCCTCCGGCAAAGGAGATGTCCTTGAGACTGCTGGTCTTGCTCGTCTTGAACCGGATCCCGGCCTCATTGAGCTCGGTCGCTGACCGGATTATTTTGTGTTGGCCCTCCTCGGTCTTCTTCGGCAGGCACTTCGTAAAGACGTCCACGACATGCCCCATCCCCATGATGCTTGTGTCGCGAGAGTTTTTGTAATCCTGCCTTGTTGGAGTGAAGTCAGTGCATTGAATATGAGATTGTTGTCGTGTCGATCCTACTTGCTTAAAGGAAAAAAAAAAAAAAAATCTCCCATAGAGGTGGCTATTAGAAAAGATTATCACCTCGCCAGCCTCAGGCTCCCCATTTTTCAGCTTATTGAGCAGGGTGGCGAACGGGACTATCAGCTCGATCTCCTTAGGCTTCGACCGGGATATCCCCTCACGCCCCACATTTTCCTGTTCGTGCTGGTCCTTCTCGGACTCCATTAGCAGGCCTTTCCTGAAGACGTCTAGGACATGCAGGCATCTGCCCATCCTCGTTTTGCCCGTTTTGATTGAGTAGAACCAGAGGATGAGCTGGTTGACGCATTCAATGCATTCGTCAGCCTGCGTTGTTGGAGCGAAGTCAGTGGCATTGAATTCGAGATCGTTGTTGTGTAAATACTAATGGTATAAAAGGAAAGAAAACAAAGAAAAGGAATCTCCAATTGAGGTAATAGATTTAATAATGAAACTGTTAATTGATCACGGACCACGACGTGAGATCCATCTGAGATCACCAAGATGTAGTGTTAGATGAACGTAGTATGGTGATTTGGTGTGTGCAATAATTTCTCAAATGGCGGAGTGGAATCTGAGAAACTAACCTCCTTGCCATCATATACGGCAACCAGTTGATACAGCACTAGCATCGGTAGCTGATTCTCCAGCATCAGCATGTCCCGTCTTATGTATGGCATTATGTACCTGTGGGTGCCAAAGATGGGGTCACTGGGCTCATTTATCATGGCAGCCCTCATGACCTCGAGCATGAAGCAGCCGTCCATGATCATCAGCATCAGGAACTGGTCCCCCATGCCCTCCTCCCACTTCGGGCACAGCGCATTGTAGCTGTCCTCGAGCTTGTCCTCCACGTTCCTTAGGGAATCCAAGAAGAGCTCGAGGGACTTCCCGGACCGCTGGAAGAAGCGGCAGCATGCGCGGTGCTTGTGTTCCTCCATTGGACGGAGGTGGTTGTCAGAGTTGTGGTAGGGGCCGAAAGAGACCACGCGCGGCTGGTAGTCCTCGGGGTTGAGGTTGGTGATGAAGGCGGGGACCCTGTAGATGCACGGATTCTTCCAGTACTGTTGCTCGTTGGAGGGCATGCACTTAGAGCTCTGGTCGACTATGTGACTTGGTTCTTGCCTAAATACACCCGCTATAGACTCCTGCGTCAGATCGAGTTCAGAGACTGGTACAAGTCCAGTGAGACTTGGTTCTTGCATAAATGCACCCGACAGCTGTATCTCCTGCGTCAGATCGAGTTCAGAGATACTAGAAATTTCTGTTTCGGGGGGGCAAGGATGAGAAAATTGTTCAGGTTCAGGGGCATAACAGGCCCTTGTGCTAAGGGGGAGAGAGGACATGGTTCAGGTTGATGGATGAAACGGCCCTTCGGGTGCAGCTCGAGATCGGGTGGCGCGCGTGGCACGGTTAAGTGAGTTTCAGAGGTTCCACGAGTGTCCGTTATGAGGGAGAGAAGAGGAGAACCCACGGACGGAGGGGAGGGGAGGGGAGGGGAGTGGAGGGGATAATTTGGGGGAAGTCCAAACCCAATGCTGACCTTATGTGTCGAAATGGAGAAAAAATTCAGTGGTTTACAATTGCCTGACGTGGCGTGAGTTTATTTCCTGTTAACCAATCACAATTTGACACATGTGGTGACATGGAAATAGAGAAATCAATCAAAAATCCCCAAATCCAGTTGGACTTCTCTCTTCCTCTTCTTCCATCTGCAGCCACGAACCCAACCTCCGTGCTTCCTTCCGCCATTGCCACCGCCGGAGTCGCCGGCGTCGCATCTCTCCAACTTGGTTGTCTCCTCCGCCAGGTGCCTCACTTCCAATTCTGGCAGCAGGGGCCTGAATTTGGTCGGAAGAGAATCCATGGCTAAAGCTGGTCTCTCCTTCCACCACTCAACACAAAATCCATGGACTGAAAGTGTGCAGATTTGTTCGTCGCGAGACGACCAAAACAGAAAACGATTGTGTAGAACTAGCCATTTGCTCCAGATCTGGAGCCTTGGCCACGAGCGATAATGGCTCTTTCACACAAGACGAAAGAGAGGGTGACGTGAAGGTCGGTGAAGTCCTGATCTGGAACCGTCGCCGGCCAAGGTTGGTGAAGTCCAGAGCTGGAACCGTCGTCGCTCCCGGCCATGGCTCCAGATCTGGAAGTTCGGCTAGATTTGGAGTCTTGGCCGCGAGACTGAGGGGGCGGACGCGGAGGTCGGCGCTCAAATCTGTGGACGAGAGGCCGTCCATGGCCGATCACTGCTCTGCATCTCCATATCTGAGGACGAGCACTCGCGGCCAAGGCTTAGCCACCCGGACGACGGAGAGGTCGGCCCGGACTTGACGATTGACGTTCACTCAACAGCCAGGTCTGGTTTTGCTACTCAAATCTTTGAGCTCGAGTCTTGGCTCGTCCATGGCTGCCGGCGACGAGCACAACAGCTTTGCCGCGGACCATGGTGGCCACAGTGGGACGGTAGCTCAAGGATGGCGGCGGCGGCGGCGGCGGCACGGCGCCTTGGGCGTTTCAGATAACCAGGCCCAGCGGAGCGGAGGTTGAAGATGGAGTAGCAAAGGAGAAAAAAATTATTTTTTTTAATTTTCATATCAGTATTCATGTTTCGAGATCTAATTGGATAATACATGCACGTCACGTTAACCGTTGACATGGCGCTTGCAAATCACTAAATATTTTCTGGTCGAATTGTGTCTTTCACCATCTTTTAAATCATGAAAGAGTTGGGTGATACAAGTTAAATTTTAATAAATGAGTCATTATGGGCTGAAGCTATAAAGCTCACTTAAATATGAGTTTTAAATGGGTCTTAGGCTTTTGCCCATAACCAACCTCACGGAACTACAGTCCACCAAAGGATGGGCCCAATCTTACCATCCCACTCGCCTTCTCCGGTTTATGCGTCACTCGTAGAGAAAAAAAAACTTAGCAATGAGTAATGTTCCGGTTGTTAGTTCATGACAATCATATAACTTCTCATAAATTAATTTTAGATGGAACATGAGACGGGTTGTAATCATTTTGTATGAAATTCAAAAACGTCTGCTGACTTCAAATGGGGAAAAATTAGTTTAACCAAGAAGACATATTTAGATTCAAATCAAAGTCAAATCATAGAGGTAAAGTCGAGTTTCTAAGTTAAACTAAATATCAATGTGGGTTTTATTTTTTATTTTTTAGCTCTAGATCATTTAAGCGTAATTACAGCGGGCATTTATGAGCTGTAATATAGAGTTCTCTTAAAAGTCATCTCAAGTTTGAGTTTGTGTACAAGATGTGACCTGAGTTGAATGAGGGGGACCAAAATTCTTGACTAAGTGCCTAATTGGAGTCATGCCATAGGAGTTCAACTAAGATAGGGTTGTTACATCACTTTATCTAATTTCTTTGGAGCAGTGGCTATTATGTGAGGATCCAAGACTGATCAACCAAGAGATTGACTCCTCTAAAGGCCACACAAGTGACGCTACTGTTGATTGGCCATGCAAAGAGAAGAGCTCAATTTTTTCTTTATTTTAAGCCGCAAAAAAAGAAAAAAAAAATGAAAGCAACGGAGGTCTTTCTTTTAAGTATTGGAAACACTCAAACTTGTAAGCCATTGCTACTATGTAATTTTTGGATTGATCAATGGAATTTTCCTTGCTGGCTTTTCCTAAGGTGTAATTTTGAATACTCGGATCGAACCATATAAGCATCCAGTATTCTTTATTGTTCCTTGTATATTTTTCTGGTGATTACGTGTTGATTTAATTGTAAGATCTGGTGAGTTTCTGCATCTATTTTATAAGAAACTCAAATCAAGGAGTACTTGGATGTATGGCGATTGCTATAATTAATAAATAGTAAACACAAAAATCTCATAAAAGATGTTAACTTAATCCGAGTGCGGCTAATTCCATAAACCAATCAAATTAATATATCATTTTATGGGTCAATTCTCAACAAATCAATCAAGCTGAAGGGTATGAGAGGAGGTGTATTTATAGGGAGAGAGAGACAGGAAGAGAGTTTGGTGGCGTCCTGGGGAGGGGGAGCGTCACTTTTTGTGCCCAAGACAAGACAAAAAGTGTTTAGTTAATATCCTATGAAAACGTGGGATCGGATTGCTTGCACCCTATTCCCATTTTCTTATGTAATGAATCTCTGGAGTGTCTGCCACTAGATTGAGTGCATGTAATGAGATTTGAGTGCATGTAATGAGATTTGAGTGCGGACTTCACCTGTACAAATATATATCAACAAAAAAAAAATTAAGAAAGAGTGACCTTCTGATAATATATAGGCTCAATAAACTCATGACGATCATATAACTTCTCATAAATTAACTTTAGGTGGCCCACAAGTCCAGTTATAATCATCTTGTGTCAAATTCAAAAACTTCATGGAGAAAAATTGTTTCTAGCAAAAAGATATATAAAATCTCAAATCAAAGTCAAACTAGTAATTGCAAAGTCGATTTTATAAGTTAAACTAAATATCGCACTGCTAGAAAGGGAATCACCATCCAATGGAGAAATCTAAATGCGCATCAAAACCATCTAAAACACCTAAGAAAAGTCAAATTTTTCTCACCAATTCAGAGTCAAAACAAGCAAAAACTCCAATGGGATGAAACTCAAGGTGACCTCTCCCTTAATCCACTAGGGAAAAAAAGAAAAAAAATCCAACAATCGGGCAAGGCCAACATGAGGTTGCGGTGGTTCATGATGGTGGTTCCATGGGCATGGCTATTGACAGTGGCTAAGAGGTTGTTTGTTAAATTGCCAAATAGTAATTAATTCTATTCTTTTGTTCACGAGAACAAAAAAAGAAAAAAAATTCATTTGGTAAATTTTTTGTTCTCAAAAATATATTTGTTTATGGGTATAAATTTAGAACAAAATTAAGAAGTTAAAAAATATTACTTCTTCAGTCTCAGGAACAATTCCAAAATCAAGCCAATCAAAATTTCATTTTTCTCGTCTCTTCTTCTTTTCTTCTTTTTCTTCTTCTTTCTCTCTTCTTCTTTGACCGCCACCACCACCAACCATCACTGTTGTTATTGGTGATTGCTAGCGATTGGCTAGGCGAGGTCCAACAGGCTCACTAGAGGCTCACCTAGCCATCGTCGAGCCTCGCCTCACCTGCCCAGGCAAGGCTTGACTAAGCCTTAGTTGGCAATGGCCTTAGCTAGGTGAGGTCGACCTTACCTAGATCTAGCGAGGCCAAGCTTGCCCAACCGTCAACAAGGCTCAACCTCACGCCTAGCAAGGTCGGCGTTGCCTAGGCAAGGCAAGGCCGGCCTCGCACCGCTTGGGCAAGGCTCAGCCTCGTAGATCTGGGCGAGCCTTACCCGGCCGCCACCGGCGAGGCTTGAGCCTCGCTCAGGCACCATTGGTGAGGCTTGAGCCTGGCTGGCCGGCACAAGCCTTGCTCAGATTTGCGAGGCCGAGCCTCACCGGAGCTCACCTGACCGCTCGCCAACCATCACCAGTGGTGGCGGCCAAGAGGAAAAATGGGAAAAAAAAGAAAAAGAAAAAATTATAACAAAAAATACTAAAAAATTAGAAAAATCAAAAGATTAAAAAATTTTACCAAACGTATTTATGTTTCCGAAGTAAAAATTTTGGACAATTATCAAATGCCTTCAAACACTTAGAAATTATTCCTGGGAACAGAATAAACAAGAATCATTTCTGAGCAAAAATTATTCCCGAGAACAGAAGTGTTGTCATGCAGGCCCTTAGTTAAATCCCTTGATATTCACTTGAGGAGATTCACGATTTTAGACATGCCAAAGAATTTCAAAAAAGATAAAATATTTTAGTCCTATAGTGTTTCTCTTGGCATTCCAACATCACTATAATTAATAAACACTTAAACAATAAACACAAAAATCTCATAAGAGATAATGACATAATCCAAAGGCGAGTAATTCAAACCAATCAAATTAATGTGGGAAGAGTGTTCGAGGGTGCTCAAGTGAGGAGCCTATCACTTTTTCGTGCACCATGTAAAGACAAAAAGTGTTTAGGTACGTCCCATGACAAATGTGGGAATCCAAGTGCATGCACGCCATCCACGTAATCTTCTGACCATGTACGAGCCTTAGGATTTAATAAATCATATCTCGTGTGTGTGCCTAAGCTAAATTGTTTGTATTGAATTCAGTGCATGTAACATAATTTGGGTAGAACGTCCTTCGTCATCGATTTATGCTTTCTTCAAATACCTCCCAATCCTAATCCTATGTTCTTACTTAAATTAACCAATATGTTCTCAAAAGATTGCGAACCATTCACGACAATTAGAGCAGAAATCTCAACTCAAACCCTATCCTCCAACACAATTTACCAGACCTAAAGAATAAATTTATCAAAACCACCTCCCAATCCCACCTCGTTATCCAACATTAAACCCGCAAAGTTCTCCAGCAAGGCGAATTTCACTTCACCAAGAAACAAAAAGGTCTCTCCTTTCTGGCTATAGCATCATCAAGCAAGACGCTTTCCGATCCACGCCCAATGGATCAAACTTAAACACGCAAGATGAACATAAACCCATTAAAACCCTTCCTTTCAGCCTAATGGATAAAAAGGGTTTCCATCAACAAGAGCGATTCTCAGGCGAAAAGCTTTCGATCGCAACAAGCGCTGTAATCAGACAATTACCCGGGAATCTTATTGACCTCGAACTCGATGCCGTGTCGGGCCAAGATGAACATCTCGTTGACGAAGGGAACGGGCATGCCGTTCGGGAACAGTTGAGGGTTCAGACCCATTGCGCTTCTTCCTTCGCAGTCAGCCGCGGAGGATGATGATCAGATCAAATTCTGAGGCCTGCAGACTCTAGACGAAGACGAAGGAAGGAAGAACGAGAAAAAGAAACGTGGGGATGAGTCGGTCCGGTCGAGAAGAATGAGATGTCCAGGAACATTCTAGGAATGGCATTTTACAACCTTTCCGAAAAAGTCGTGAATTTGCAATCAATTTCCTACATTTTTATCGATTTAATATATCGAATATTACACTTTGTATATAGAATTATATTTCACAAAAATTTTGAAATTGATACGCTATTCATAAATTTATCCTTCGCTGTCTTCCATTTGATGTTTTATTAAATACTAACATGAAAATACATATAGTAAACAACTCAAATGATCGTAGTGTGATGTTTTTTTTTTGGTAAGGATCATAGTGTGATGTTTTTTTTTGGTAAGGTAAGCATGTATTTCACCAACCAACTATATAAGACAAAAGAAAAACTCGGCACCCAATTTCACTCACCACAACAACACGTCGAATGAGTGGAATGGTGCCAAGTTCAATATCAAAAAGATACAACCATTACATCAAAGGACCTTTGTATATTACAACAAAGGAGCACAGCTAGATCATCTATCAATAACCGAAGGATCGAGCCCCCAACTCCTTTGGAATCTCCTATTCATAGGCGTGTCTTGGATGCGCTTGACAATCGCCACCTTATCCTTAACAACCTTAGTAATATGGTACTTAAATGAAGGGATATTAGCTGCTATTCCCCGGAATAAGGCGTTGTTTCGGGCCCTCCAAATAGCATAGCAAAGTGCCCCAAAGGAGAACCGAGAAATCATCCTATGAAAGTCATTACCAGAAAGGGTATTTGTAACCATCCAATTGAGGTCCACCACATTCCATATGGCCAGATAAGGTTGCACTTACCAGCCCAGAAAGAAACCAGACTTCTTGTGAAATGGCAACCAAAGAAAATATGATTAGTAGAGTCCGGTCTAGTATGGCAAAAAACATAGTCTCCTCCCGGGATCCTACCATGAGAAATGAGAAAGCTTTGGGTAGGAAGCCTATTTTTAAATATGATCCATAAAAGGAATTGATGTCTCAGGACCAGGGATTTGTTCCAAACAAAAGAGGACCATTGGACAGTCCTATATTTCCTCCTAATAGTTTCCCATGCCAAGGCAATGGAAAATTTACCCGAAGGGTGATACTGCCATAAAAACTCATCAGGGAGGTGGCTAAGGCTTGGGATCGGTTGGGGCCACAATTGAATGTCATGTAAAGTATTCATACCTGCAGGGGTGAATAAATTCGCAAGCTTAGCTTGCCTTGTGAGACCCGATCGATAGATGTAAGCATTAGAAAAAAAATGCATTCAGTGGTCCTCTTTGGTGCCACTGGTCAAACCAAAGTGAAATACTGCTACCATCTCCAACCCTCCAACGGTAGAGATCAAAAGTTTCACCTCTTAATGCAAGCAATTTTTTCCATGCCCAGGAACATACAGTAGGTGTAGTGGTGGCCCAAAAGTTTTTGTTCTTTAAATAAGTTGCATGAATCCACTTACACCATAATGATTCATTGTCAATAAACAAGAACCAAATGTGCTTTATCATTGCAGCTCTGTTGTTGTCCCTTACCTTACGAATTCCAAGCCCTCCTTCTATCTTCGATGAACATATATCATCCCAAGCCACTTTTGCACCTCCCTTACCAGTCTAGGGCCTTTCCATAAAAATTGGCGACAAATTTGCTCAATTTTTTCCATTACCGAACTAGGTAATATAAAGATGCTAGTCCAATCCACATGAATAGAATGAAGGACTAACTTAATGAGTTGAAGTCAGCCAGCAAAAGACAAGAAACGATGAGTCCAAGAATG
The DNA here is from genome assembly GCA_014858505.1 of Corymbia citriodora subsp. variegata. NCBI lineage: Eukaryota > Viridiplantae > Streptophyta > Magnoliopsida > Myrtales > Myrtaceae > Corymbia > Corymbia citriodora. The sequence goes on along the minus strand of MU089685.1, from coordinate 171,156 downwards.
AACTCTAGAAGTCAGTAAACTCACCAAGGTATTGTAGTCAGCTCTGGCCAGCCTTTTCGTGATGATAGGGACGCCAAGGTAGCGAACCAGAAGAGATCCCTCTCGGAAACCCAAAGCTTGACATATTTGGCTATGGACATTTCCTGTCCCGCCCGCAATGAATACCTCACTTTTGCTCAAGTTCGGCTTTAGACCGCTCCAAGACGAGAAAGTCTGGATCCCATGTTTAAGGCTTGATACCGATGCCAAATTTGCCTCATAGAAGAGGAATACATCATCAAAAAAGAATAAACGGGACAGTCGTGTTGACTTGCATCTCCAAAAGAACCTAAAATTTGGTAGTTGAGTCTGCCGAGAGATAATGCCCAAAAAACCTCCATAGCAAGAGTAAATAGATATGGAGACATGGGGTCACCTTGCCTCAAACCTCTACCACTAGGAAAGAACCCATGGAGCTCCCCATTGATAGAGAGAGAAAACTTGGGAGTCCGTATACAAGTTATGATCCAGTCCACAAGCTGGTTTGGGAAGCCAAAAGCTACTAAAGTTGTTTCCAAAAAGCCCCAGTCTAGTGTATCATAAGCTTTCTGAAAGTCTACTTTAATAGCACATTTAGGGAGATGCGGTTCATTATGAAAGCCACTAAATAGTTCCTGTACAATGAGGATGTTATCACTGATTCTCCGCCCTTTGACAAAAGCATTTTGAGAAGGGCCAACTAGTACCGGCATAATTGGCGCCACCCTATTTGCAATAATTTTTGTGATGCATTTGTACATCGTGTTGCAATAGGCAATCGGCCTAAAGTCCCCAACCGATGATGCATTAGCAGTTTCAGGCACAAGAGTGATAATAGTGTTGTTCACCTCTCTAAGTAGGCTACCCGTATTGAAAAAATCAAGGACTGCTACAGAAACTGACTGTCCAACTACATCCCAATTTCTTTTGAAAAAATCAGTATCAAGGCCAGGAGCTTTATTACTAGCTAGGGAAAACATGGCATCATGGATTTCCAACTGAGTAATAGGGCAAGATAAGGCATATACCTGGTCTTCAGAGAGGGTGGCATGTCCACCGGACTTAACAAAGACAGGAAGTGTTGGACAAATGTACGTTGTACCTCCTTCGGTTCCGACACCAAATTGCCATAGCTATCCCAAACAGATAATATCTTATTCCTTAGATGCCTTCTGTTGACTAAATGGTGAAAATTTTTTGTATTTTGGTCTCCTTCTTTCAGCCTACAGACCCTAGATTTCTAGCGGTAGAAAGACTCCTCCATAGACTGGAGTTCATAGAACAGCCGACATTGGGTGACTTCTAATTTCTCTAGCATACCATCAAATGGTTCCAACTGGAAGGCAGCTTGGGTGGCCTTGAGTGACTGCCTTACTTCCTCAGCTCTCATAGGGCTTTCAGAGAATGTTTCCTTATTTAATAGCTTGAGCTAAGCTTTCGCCTTCTTGAGACAACTATATAGTCGGAACATCGGAGTACCGACAACAGGTTCCGCCCAAACCTGATTGATCAAATCTTGGAAACCAGAATGCTGCAGCCAGAAGTTGAAAAACTTGAAAGGTTTTCTCTTGGGTAAAGGGTAATCTTAACAACCATGGGCGTATGATCAGAGATACCTAGATCAAGGAAATTTGCTTCTAAAAAAGAGAAATCTTGACACCATTTACAATTGACTAGGACCCTATCAATCTTCCTAATTTTCCAATTAGGCCTTGAGGAAGTCGACCATGTAAAATGATGGCCAACATAGCGAAGATCCTCAAGGAAAGACTGAGAAAGGCAGTCATTGAACTTGTCAAAGGAAGGTAGCCAGGAGGCAGAGCCACCCATACAATCAGAAGGATCACGGATCGCATTAAAATCACCTGCCACTAGCCAAGGACAATCTCTCATATTGTTGGACATTTGGACAATATGAGCCCATAACAGTCTCCTCGAGGTAAAAGTGTGCCCACCATAAATAACAGATAGATTAATAGAAGTCCCGGTCCCAAGTTCAAAAAGTTTGCCGTGTATAGCTTGTTCATGCACTATTTGGCCATCAAACATAATTTTATTTGGATCCCAGCCAACCCAAATACGACCCCGGGGAGAGAAGCTATAATTTGAAACCCATTTCCACCCCGGGATTAGACTAGCAGAGATGGAGTCAAAAAAAACCAGCAAGGACTTTAGTCTCTAATAGCTCTATAAAGCATAAGTCATGGGAACGCACCAGCCTACAGGCTTCCGCTTGTCTCACCGGATCCACTAATCCTTGGATATTCCAAAAGCCAATATTCATATTATACTATGTACAAGGAGAGAGTGGATGAGCTTACTTGCGCCTGCCTATCTTGTGGTAGTTCTTCCCCAACTTAGGACTCGAGCGTCTAGGTGCGTCCGGCGAAGTGACCAGCGCCATTTTGGTCAGCTTCGGAGGCTCCTTCACGGCTGCCTCCCCTGGATTGTCCCTTAGAGGAGCCTGGGAGTAGTCCTCCACTGGTAATTCCTCATCCGAGCTACTTCCAATATCCACTTCGTCCAGATCATCTACTGAAGAGAACGTTGGTGGAGAAGAGCTTGACCGTAGTGGCTGTTTCCCCGCCGAATGTGAAGGAGTAGATCCGACCAGGGGAAGTGAGGCAGTATCAGCCTTACCCAAACCTGTGAATGAGACCTTTGATCTCTGCCAAGGAGTTCTATTTTTGGAGGCCTGAACCTACCAGCCTTCCTCTGTTGCAGTTGTGGAAGCAATGTTAGTCAAGTGGCTAAGATCAATTAGCAGCTGACCTTGAGTATCTTGACCATTCCTCCCCACGTTGACAGTGTCAGATGACATCTGATCAGAATTTGGGTGTATAATAGCAGGCTGGTTAGTTTGCAAAAGTTGATTAACCCCCCCTGGTGTGAGTGGTCATCCGGGTAAACAGGTGGTTCATTGCCTTGGGGTGTTTCTTGCACTTGACACTTATGCCTAAACGTTCCACAAGATGAGCAGGAGATCGGGCGCCATTCATACTCCACTGACACCATCCTTGTAACACCATTAAGATTAACTTCAACCGAGTCAATTTGGGCTGCATTGTTGGAAGATATGTCTAAAGATATCAAGAATATATCAATTATAATTAAGTCAAGTTAGGATTAGATTTGATATACGTAGAATAGAGTATATAGTTTTTCCTTCTTTATTGTCCTTTCCTTTCACTATATATTGTTGCTTCTGTACATTGTTCAATACATAGAAGAAATACAAAAAATCCTTCTACAATTCTCTTCTTGTGTCAACTCTTCCTTGTCTTCATTGCATTCTTCCTATCTTCTTTCATGGTATCAGAGCCTTGTTAGCTCCTTGTACAACTTCCGCCTTGTGATTACCTACATTATATTCTTGTTGCAACAAGAGAATTTAACCTGCAAAGTAAGGTTATTATCAGTGAAGGAATCAAATCTGTCAAAAAGGAGATCAATTGAAGAAAGGAACTTCTCACCATGGAGCATAATCAACAGAGTCTTCTCCCTGCATCCGGTGATCAAGACACGCGAGCTCTAGAAGTCCAGAACCCAACTTCAGAGGTTCGGGCCCAAGAGCAAACCAATACGGCCCAACATGCCTAGTGGCAAATTTCCCAGGCTCAGTCTAATCTGGGGCAACCCACTATGGGCCAGCCCACTACAGGCCAGCCCACGGCGAGCCAACCTTACCAGTGGTTGCCATTTCAGATGCAGCCCTATCCATTATTTTTTGGGCCAAGCCCAAATGCATCATTGCTAGGGGTCCAAGGATACAACGTCCAGCCCGATGGAAGCCCACCAGCCGCAAGCGGGGCAAGCCCATCCACCGGGCCGGGTTTTTCATATGCGGGTCATATGGGTGAGTCGGGTAATTAGGGCCCGAGTCTGAATCCCTACCCTGTTCCTCAACCCGATTTCTTCTCGTACCCGTTTGCTGCGACCAATGGCCGCCCGGAGCCCGGTGACCCGCTCTACACATTGACTGCCGACGAACTAAAACTGCGAATCATCACGCAACAGCTGACTGGAGCCGACAACTACTCAAACTGGTCGCGGGAGTTCCAGCAAGCACTAGTCACCAAAGACAAGGATGGGTTTATCGACAGAACAGTCTCGTTTCCGTCCAACGAGCGAGCGGCATGGCTATGGAGAAAATGCAATCAACTCGTCCGAACGTGGATCGGAAACTGCATCACCTCCAAAGTCGCGGCCGGGATACCCCTGACGGAGGATTCGAAAAAAATGTGGGAAAATATCAAAGAAATGTACGGTAAATTAGATCGGGTCAAGATTTTTTCATTAACCCAGAAACTCTCAGATCTGAAACAGGGGAACATGAGCATAATCGCAACATTCAACAAACTCTCGACTTTATGGAACGAACTAGAAGCAGTTGAAGAGAAGCTAGAAGGGCCAGACTCAACCTTGCAATAGTATCGAAACATAAAGGATCGAGAAAAGGTGACCCGATTTCTCTTGATACTAAACGAATCTTACCAAGGTTTTCGGTCACAGATCCTGATGATGGAGCCCATGCCGCCACTCGGATGGATCTACCAGCTCGTCGTCCAGGAAGAAAACCAGTGCCTTGCCACCTCCGACCAACCGAACGCCGAAGAAGGGATGGCCCTCTCCGCCTATACGGGCGGAAACAGAGGGGCTACGACAAAGGGGCGGGGAGAGAGACAAAGTGAAACCCTAGGGTTTGTCTCCGTTGAAGAGAGAAGAAGGAGGATGGACAGCCCAGATTTGATGAAGAGATCCGACGGCTCGCAGCAACATCATCCACTGACTGGATCGGACGGTCCATATTCGTCCCCTGGATCTGGATCAAACGTCCCATACGCAATCACTCCATCTGGATCGGATGGTGCTCATGGTGTTCGATCGTCCGCAGGATCAGACGGTCCTCATGGAGCCACAATGGCACCGGCTTTTAAATTATCCAATGGCCCTCCTTTTGCCACGTCATCAAGGGGTAATTTTAAAGAAAAAAGAAAATTATACTGTGATTATTGTCGACGTCCACATCATATGATTGATAATTGTTGGAAATTGCATGGCAAACCCAGAGAAAAAGGAAAAAGGGATCTTTCAACAATTTTGCAGGTGACAGGTCAACATTTGGACAGATTGCGTCCAACAATTAATGATGACCAGTATCAAGAACTTCTGAAGGCCCTAAAGAGGTTGGACACCTCTAATAAGAGCGGGAGTTTTATAGGTACTTCATATTGCTTGATGAATTCGATTTTCAAGGATGCATGGATAATAGATTCTGGAGCTAGTGACCACATTGTTTGCAATAAAAATTTCTTTTCAAAAGTCGAAAAATTGCACCGACCAATTTCAGTGCAACTCCCAAATGGAAACACCACACATGTCATGATGACTGGCACAGTTGATCTTAGTCCACTCATTACACTTTGAAATGTGCTCTATGTTCCAGATTTCCATTTCAATCTCATATCGGTTTCTCGAGCTTGTGAGGAAAATTCTTGTCGAATCCTATTCAATTCTGATAATTGTTTCTTTCAGGCCCTTTCGACTGGGAAACTGATGGGCTTGGGTAGTATCTCGCAAGGGCTATATTTCTGGATCAATTTCCCTAGTGATTTCAGATTATCCTTTGTTGAATTGAATAAAAAATCATTGTGTAACACTGCTGCCAATGATAAAATTTCCCTTAGTCATCATAGATTGGGTCATACTGCCTCTTTTCCTTATCCTCAATGCCCTATCTGTCCCTTAGCAAAGCAGACTCGTGCGCCCTTTCCAAATAGCACTTCCCACGCTACAAGTTTTTTTTCCTTGATTCATGTTGATGTTTGGGGGCCATATCACACACCACATCGTGATGGCTCGCGTTTTTTCCTCACAATAGTAGATGACTTCTCACGTGCTACTTGGGTATTTCTCATGCAATCTAAAAGTCAAGTTCTATCCCATTTGAGAACGTTCTTTACTTTATCCAAAAATCAATTTGGAAAATCTATGCAACGCATTCGTACTGATAATGGCAAAGAATTTTTCAATAGTGAATGCATGTCCTTGTTTTCTTCCAATGGGATTCTACATGAGAGCTCATGTGTCTATACCCCACAACAGAATGGAATTGTAGAGCGTAAACATCGTCATTTATTAGAAGTAGCACGTGCCCTAAAATTTCAAGCTTCTATTCCTGAAATTTTTTGGGGAGATTGTGTGGTCACAGCTGCTTATCTAATCAATCGCATGCCAAGTCGTATTCTTGATGGGAAGACACCTTTTGAAATGCTCTATGGAAAGAAACCCAAACTTCAACATTTGAGGGTTTTCGGTTGCTTGTGCTACATGACTACAGTGGGGCCTCGGGATAAAATGAGTCCCCGAGCTCATAGATGTATATTCATGGGGTATCCGAACCTAAAGAAAGGATATCGGATCTATGAACCATCCACTGGGGATTTCTTCATAAGCAGGGATGTTATTTTTCATGAAGATATATTTCCTTTTCGTGAAGAATTATCCTCTTCTCAAGAATCGGATCAGAGTACAAATGCTCATCGTTTCCTTTCTGAAGAGGACTTATCCTCTAGACAATCCTACATGATTGCACCTGCCGAGCATCTACCAGAAGCTGCCACACCATTATCTGACAAGACTTCTGCACCAACAACAGCTGTGGATCAATCAAATATGCAAGAATATGCAAGAATATGCAATAAATGAGGAAGAATCCAATTTTTTTCCAGAGACAGTTTCTCCGACCAAAGAGGATGCATCCAAGAATGAGGAATCCATTACCATTCCACAGCAAGATGCACCTCGATGATCTGGGCGTATTAGTCGTCCACCTACATGGACGAGAGATTATGTTTGTGCTTCCTCAAACACATCAGGTACTCGTTATCCTATTTCTTCGTATGTCTCTTTTCATCGGTTGTCGTCGGACCATATGTGCTGCATTAGTCGGGTATCTGAGGAGCAGGAACCATCCCATTATTATGAAGCAATAAAAGATCCACGATGGCAAAAAGCTATGGAGGATGAACTCCATGCCCTGATGGAAAATCGTACATGGGACATTGTCTCATTACCCTCTCATCGTAAACCAATTGGTTGCAAGTGGGTGTACAAGATTAAGTACAAGGCAGATGGCTCCATCGAGAGATATAAAGCTCGGTTAGTGGCCAAAGGTTTTACTCAACGAGAAGATTTTGATTATCATGAAACCTTTTCCCCAGTAGCAAAGGATGTTACGGTCCGCACTTTTCTATCAATTGCAGCATGTTGTGATTTGTCTCTACACCAAATGGATGTCAACAATGCATTCCTTCATGGTGACTTAGATGAAGAAATCTATATGGAGCTTCCACCGAGTTTACGGAGACAGGGGGAGTCTAAGGTATGTCGCCTCCGTAAATCCCTATATGGTCTGAAACAGGCGTCACGCCAATGGTACGCCAAGTTCACCAATGCACTCACTGCTGCAGGATTCAAACAGTCCAAACATGATTATGCTCTCTTCACATGGACAAATGGTATGTCATCCATTTACTTGATGATATATGTTGATGACATACTCATTATGGGAAATGATGAACCTGCTGAGAGAAAACTCAAGGAATATTTGCATTCTGCTTTTCACATTAAAGACTTAGGGTCACCGAAATACTTTCTTGGAATTAAGATAGCTCGCTCAGACCAAGGGATATCTCTTAGCCAACGAAAATATGTACTAGAAATTATATCAGAAGTAGGTCTATCCGGATGTAAACCAGCAATTATTCACATTGAACAAAATGTGAAGTTGACTACAGCTGAATATGATGTGGGGCTCAAATTTGAAATTGATGATCCATTACTCAAGGACCCATCAATTTACCAGCGATTAGTTGGCAAACTCATTTATCTCACTATGACCAAACCAGACATTTGTTATGCGGTTCAGACCCTGAGTCAATTCATGCATAATCCCAAACAGTCTCATATAAATGCTGCTTTGAAGGTTGTGAGGTATTTGAAGAAATGCCCAGGACTAGGGATTCTACTTTCTCGCAAGAGCAATATGGAAATGACAGCTTATTGCGACTCAGATTATGCAACTTGCCCTATGAGTCGAAGATCTATCTCCGGTTTCTGCATTAAACTTGGAGACTCATTGCTTTCATGGAAAATGAAGAAACAGTCCACTGTGTCTTTATCATCCCCTGAAGCTGAATATCGATCCATGGCCAAAACTGTTTGTGAAGTAATTTGGCTACGAGGATTACTCTCGGACCTTGGAATACAAGTTAAGGGATCAACCTTATTGTTTTGTGACAATGATTCTGCGCTCAAGCTTGCAGCGAATCCTGTGTTACATGAAAGAACGAAGCACATAGAAGTTGATTGCCATTTCACCAGAGAGAAGATCCAAGAAGGCATAATTGAAACAAGAGGAATCAGAATCACTGAACAGCCAGCAGATATATTCACCAAACCTTTATGTCAAAGGCAACATACATATCTCCTGAGCAAGCTTGGTGTCTTAGACATGTACAAGCCACCAGCTTGAGGGGGAGTGTTGGAAGATATGTCTGAAGATATCGAGAATATATCAATTATAATTAAGTCAAGTTAAAATTAGATTTGATATATGTAGAATAGAGTATATAGTTTTTCCTTCTTTATTGTCCTTTCCTTTCACTATATATTGTTGCTTCTGTACATTGTTCAATACATAGAAGAAATACAAAAAATCCTTCTACAATTCTCTTCTCATGTCAACGCTTCCTTATCTTCATTGGCTGATATCTCCACACATACATGGGCAAACAATATCATCCTCATTAGTTCCATGCGTTGGTCAACATACAATGGCTTACCTATGGCACTAGCCAACGCGCTTATTCCCAAAGCCGACCACAATACAAAGGGAATGTTCTTGAGGCGAACCCAAACCGGTACCAAGGTGTGGTGGTCCTTCTTCAAATCAAGTAATGGAGCCCACTACTGTAGCATTAACAGGACACGTGCTACAGTCAACGGCCCCCCATCCAGCACCTTTCTACAGAACTCACTATCCGGAATATGCAGGAAATAGAACCCCTGATCGTTTGCCATCACAAAGGCTAATTTATTACCCCAAGCATGCTGTAATGCAGCTTCAACCAGTTTAAGCGGAAGTTTCCTTCCCACAAAGTACCCCACCAGACATTCAAACCATATAGGGTCAGTTGCAGCAAGCATTTCTTCAGACAAATTAACTACAGATTTACCATTAACCCAGGAAGGGGGAATGTAGGATAGTTCATACCCTCTGAGTGCCGTTCTCGCCACATTTGCCCATGACCGTCCCTGAGGAGCTGCCTACCCCTGGCCTTGCAGAACAGAGGGACGAACGCCTCTTGCAGATACTGACCTTTGAACATTAGCCTGCATCGGGGCCCTCTAGCCTTCATGCACATTCGTCCTCCCATGAGCAGACTAAAGGAGAGTCGGCCGTTCCTCTAGGCCACCAGATCTTATAGAGGCCGAAGGATAAAAAACAAGGGCTTTGCCCAGTTCCGACCGATCACAGGCAAGTGGGTGTGAAGCTGTCGAACGACTACGGCTCCTCCTTCTACCTCCTACTCTTCCGTAATACGTTTTAGAAGAGACCCCTTGATTATCTACCGCCATTGAAGGGTTCGGATGGCTTCGCCCAAGCTCTATCGCAAAAAAACAAAGCCACGGCCCTTATAGAGTTTGAGACATACCCGGAGATACAATAGTCTGCAGAAGGGAAGCTTCAGTCGGGCAGTAGTGAAGAGGAAGACGAGCCACTCCTCGACGCGCCAGCCGGATCCACCGTCTGCAGCCACCGGATGTCCCCCTATGAACCGGCAAGCACCGGAGATACAATAGACCGCAGAAGGGAAACTTCGGACAGGCAGTATTGAAGAGGGAGATGAGCCACTCCTCGACGCACCAGCCAGATCCACCGTCTACAGCCACCGGATTCCCCCCTGTGAACCGGCAAGCACTGTAGTTCAAAATCCCCAAATTGGGAGCAGATGAACAGTAGAGAGCGAATTAGGGTTATCGTAGTGTGATGTTAATCTTTATGGAATTCAGTATAAGCAAATCTCTTAAATGACATTATTTTGTAAAAGCCAGATATGAAGAAAATGAGTTGAGATAGAAATCAACTAAAATCTGCTGTTCCGCGCGATACTTGTGAAGTTTTACTAAAAAGTACATGTGGATATAGAGTAAACGTCTCAATAATAACTTTCTTAGCCTTCATTAGAAGTCAAGGATGGTTGGGAAAAAAAGTTGAAAAGGAGAATCAAACAAATAGAAAAGAAAAAAAGCAATCAAAGTGAATTTCTGTCATTATGGATTCTTTATCTACTTAATTTCTACTCAGTAAAGAAAATCGTCCTTCAAGTGCATTAGAGCTCACAAGGGCATTGCGGATCTCTTATGTTCAAGTCTCTGGAGTGGCTACCGAAAATCTCATTTTAACGTTGATGTGCCCCACTTTGTTGCATTAAGACCTAATGATACTAAATACGTTCTTTGGGAAACCCGAGTACCTTCATCACGGTTGTCCCACTGGAGATGGTAGATCATGATTGTTGAACATAATTTATTGCGCGTCTATGATTACTACACCACTATCAATGTAACATGTATAATTTTTTTCGATATTTGCCACTTGGCTTGCATTGAATATATCGTCTGTATTTTCTTTATCTTCCACATAATTAGCTCAATAATTTGTTTTCAACCAACAATTTTTTTTCCATGTGGCAATATCTTTTACGAGAGCGCTATTGTGATTATCTAGAAAACAATAATCTTTTTTTAATTGATTTATTTTCTGGCAAATATTGCAGGGTCAATTTTTTGTCCCTTTGAAGAGGTTTCTTCTCCTGTTTCATTTTTCCACAAACTCCTTGTACCATTTTTAGATTTATGAGGCCACGCATTTATTTTAGACTGAAAGTCACTTTCAACAGAATCTTCATCATATAGCATTAGTCTTTTTTTTTCATTCGCCTCGAGAGGCTAATTAATTCAATCACTACCATAGTTTTTTAATCCTTAGATTCTTCTATAGAAGTGACAATAGGATTGTGTTCTCTAATAAGTGTCACAAATATTTTTTTCTACTACCTTCATATCATCGCCATAAACCCTCATTTGATTTACTCACCAATTTAATCTTCCACAGTATTGTTTGAGGGTCTCATAATAGTTTATTTTAGCATTTTGAAGAGACTGAAATATGAAGGTTTGTACCTTTGTTGCGTCTTAAAACTCTTCTTTCATTATGTTATTAAATCATGTCACGAGTTTGGGCCATATACAAAGTCCGACTTAATTGGAAGATGCGTGCTGGATTAAAGCCTAGCACACTTACCCTATTTGGATTAGAACTCAATAGTTGGTTGTTGTAATCTTGTTCAAGCGGCACATGAGTCTGTGCCGTTGACTTCTTCAAGCCTTAAAGTGGAGTTCTCTTTTCCTTGGCAGTAGAAAGGAGATCTAAACATCGGGTGAAATTTATGCAGAGAATACTGTCATCCAATTGAGGCATTTTCTTCACAAAGACCTGAGTGTTTCGAACTTTCGGGGATATGTTTACCGAACAACTACAAGAGGCTAAAAATTGTGGGTTTGAGTATAATTTTGGACAGGGAAACACTTGAGCATTGTAAGTGATTGTAACTCTATAATTCTTCAATTGATTAGCTGAATATTTGCAGCTAACCCACCCCATGGAGTGGCTACTGATGGTCGGATTGAATCGTATAAATATTTTCTTAGTGTTCCTTATTTTTATTTCTTTGGTGATTTTCGTCCTCTCAAGTTATTTATTTACATACATTCTTTGGCTTCCACGTCATCTTAGAACACGTCTTTGTGGTTTTTGCTCCAATGGTTCACAGAAATATTGTTTCCAAGAGCGTTTGTTGGATGACATACAGAGCTCTTGCAACTTTTTGTGGTTGCTCTGCCGGAAGCTTATACCTTCCTAGGATCCACATATCCTTTATCCACGATGTTGTATTAATCTTGTGCCATCAAGAAAGTAATCATTTTAATGTTGTAATGAATATAGTTATTTTCATCGAAAGTCGGAATGGTACTGAGATAAAGTCGGCCTTTGTTTTGGCATCTGATATTTGGGTGGAAGATTTTAGTAGACGGTGGATTGGACTCACGCCCGATACCAACCGAATGAGGCCCTGGTACCATTTTTAGCTTTTAGTTTGATGTGGAAGTGTGTATGATTGTGGGGATTTACTCGGCAAAGGAACGAGGAAGGTGCTTTTGGAGCTTCTTGTATTGTCAAAATGTTTGGTACAGGGGATTTATGGGGCTGCAGTTGGTCTGAACATGAATGAACGAGCATGAAGCCTTTTTATAGTCCTTCCGGATCGACTCTTCAGCTAAGAATCACTTACTGAAACTGCTTACGATAGATCTTGAAACTTGTAGAGTCCTGGCTTTTCTGGATAAATCGACCACGACTTTAATAAAATTGAATGAAGAAGAAAATGGTGCAATGGAAGATTGCATTTGGCTAAGACTTGATCATCCCTCAGAGTACCTATCCAGATTGGACAAAAATGAAGAAGACTAAAACGAGAGAATCATCATGTGATAGTGATATGTAAACAGCCAAATGTCCATCGTTCATAACATTTAGAGAGGGAAATAAGCACGACTGCAAGCAGGAGGAAAATCATTGATGACAATAATCTGACAGATAATTATCAGCATCAGCCACGAGGAGAAACACCCAAAAATGGAAAAAAGAAATTATTATGCGGAGGCAACGGGAGGTTTCAATAGTAGCTGAGCACTGTAAATACGGTCTCAATTATTGTGAGCACTAAGAGGATGATGGCGGCGATGAGAGACAGTATAGCCCAGGGACTCCTGAAGTAGGTGCGGTCGAGATTAGCCCTCCAGTGGTTGAAATTAGCCCTCCGCTTGTTCCAGGGCTGTTCGCAGTGCTTACTTATTTTGTTTTGCACGGTCTCGAGGCTGCTGTTGGATGCGAGCGTCACTTCCTTGCCCAGCGAGTTGAATAGCTCCGCAACTGCCTCGTTGCTCCCGATGGCATTTCGGATGATGCCTTTGGCGTGGAGCAGCGCAACATCCCGCTCATCGTTGATGATGTGGTCCATGAAGACAACGTAGGATGTGACCTCGTCCCCAGTCCAAATGTGCAAGCGCTCGAACGTCATGACGTTGAGGAACATGGACTTGACGGTGTCATCCACCGTGAAAAAGGGGAGCTCAAGGACCCCTCCGGCAAAGGCGATGTCCTTAAGACTGCTGGTCTGGCTCTTCTTGAACTGGATCCCGGCCTCCTCAAGCTCGGTGGCCGACCGGATTATTCTCTCACGCTGGACATTCTCGGTCTCCTTGGGCAGGCACTTTCCAAAGACTTCCACGACATGCCCCATCCCGGGGATGCACGTCTTGAGGGAGCTATTGTCACCCTGCGTTGTTGAAGTAATGCCAGTGCATTTAATACGAGATTGTTGTCGTGTCAACGCTACTTGTTTAAAGGGGAAAGAAAAAATCTCCTATAGAGGTGGTCATTAGAAAAAATTATCACCTCGCCATCCTCAGGCCCGACATTTTCCCGTCCGTGCTGGTCCTTCCCGGACTCCAGCCGGCTTTTCCTGAAAATGTCCAGGACATGCAGGAATCTACCCATCCCCTTGATACCCGTGTCGAGGGAGTGGAACCTGAGGATGAACTCGTTGATTTCTTCGTCACGCTGCATTGTTGGAGCGATGTCACTGGCATTGCATTTGAGATCGTTGTCGTGTCGAATAATCACATAAAAGGAAAAAGAATATAAAAGAATGGAGTCTCCGATTGAGGTGATAGATTTGATAATGAAATTGTTAATTGATCTCGAATCATATTGTGAGGTCCATTTGAGATCATCAAGATGTACTGTTAGGTGAACATAGTAGGACGATTCGGGTACATGCAGTAATTTCTCAAACAACGGAGTGAAATCTAAGAAACTAACCTGTTTGCCATTGTTTGCGACAGCAACCAGCTGATGCAGCACTAGCATCGGCAGCTGATTCTCCAGCATCAGCATGTCCCGTCTTATGTATGGCGTTATGTACCTGTGGGTGCCGAAGATGGGGTCATCACATGGATAGTCATTCTTCTCCTTCTTTGTCATGGCGGCCATCATGATCTCAAGCATGAAGCAGCCGTCCGTGATCATCAGCTCCAGGAATCGGTCCCCCATGTCCTCCTCCCACTTCGGGTCCGGCACGTTGTAGCTGTCCTTGAGCTTATGCTTCACCTCTCTCAGGGACTCCAAGAAGGGCTCAAGGGACTTCCTGAGCCGCTTGAGGAAGCGTTTGCGTGCACGATGCTTGCGATTCTCCATGGGCAGGAGGTGGTCCTCCCCGTGGTGGTAGGGGCCGAAAGAGACAACGTGCGGCTGATAGTCCTCGGGTTGAGGTTGGTGATGACAGCGGGGACCCTGTAGATGCATGGATTCTTCCGGTACTCGTTGGAGGGCGTGCACTTGGAGCTCTGAGAAATTTCTGGTCTGGGGAAGAGACGAGGAGAATATGGTTCAGGTTCAGGCTTTAAAGTTCTCGTCATGGTTCAGGTTCAGGGATAAAACAGCCTTTTTCGATATGGGAATGAGAAGAGGAGAATATAGTTCACGTTCAGGGTTAAAAACAGCCCTTCGGCTGCAGCTCCAGATCGGGTGGCGATGTAAGCGCGGTTGAGAAAATATTGGATGCGTGCGACGTGCGTGTCAAACGGGAAGGGACTTAGCTGATCGACACGTGTTTGGATGTCAGTCCACGTCAGTCTAGGGTTTCAAAAAATTAAAACCCCTACGCGCGTCCATTCTCTCTCTTCCGCCCCTTTTCTCCTTTTCTTTTCTCGAAGCGCGCATTTTCTCTCTCTTTCTGCCCATTTTCTCGAAGCCTCTCCCTGCCCATTTCTCTCTCCACCGCACAGCGCCCGACTCTGGCTCCCTCCGCCGCGCCTCGATCGACGACCACCGAAGCGGCGCGGCGGCTGTCTTCTGTTGTTTTGACCGGCGGAGAGAGAAGCTGATAGAGTCCGACAATGGCTGCCGCGAGCGGAATCGGGGTCGGGGGGCTCACCGTCACGGCCAGGCCGTCGTCCTCCAACTTCCCAGGTCCTCCCCCTCTCGCGCTTGCGTGAGAATGGCCATCTCTCTCGATGAGAAGAAGCAGGCCTTCACCCTCCAGAAATCCGAAGAAGCTTTCAGCGCTGCCAAGGTAATTGAAAACATTTAAAAAAAGAAGAAAAAAGACGACATTTTTCAGAGAATCCGATCCTTTTCTAGTCGACCCTTTTCGTTAGAAATGCCTCCGGAAGAAGATTTGGGCTCCCACTTCCCGTCTGTTGATACCCATTTGATTACATTAAGGTTGACGACTTTTTATTAGTCCTGCAAGCGTTGCCCAGTGTGTTTTAAGTTGATGTGGGTGAGGTTTGGAGTCAATTTGATCACTCTATCCAATGCTAGTTCTGCTCCATTTGAGATGTGGAGGTTACTCTTCTTGGGTGCTTCACGCTTGCCATTACAAGCATTCTTTGTATTTCATTTCGGTGGTGGTGGTGGTGATGATGAATAATGCATATGTCCCTGTTGTTGATAGGAATTGATGCCCGGAGGTGTGAACTCCCCGTCTGCACATTCAAATCCGTGGGTGACCAGCCTATTGTGATGGCTTCTGTCAAGGGGTCTCGAGTGTGCGTTTGTGCATGTACTAATGGCATATTGGCACGTCGCGGCTGGCTCTGAATTTAGTGGCTTGATTTGGGTGTTTAGGTTGCTGTGCTTGTTGAGGGATTGCTTAGATGCTTCGTGTTTGTTCTAGAAATGTAATGATATGGTCTGCCGGTGTACGCACAAGTAGAGTACAGCGTGAGCAAAACAGAGGGCATCAGCACCTATCAATCCTATATTACAGATTTCTCATGCTGCAAGGGGAACACTTCATGCATCATATCATCTCGTTTGTTTGTGTGTTTCCCTTGTGATGTGTTTATATGTAGCTTCTTAATGTTCTTGAGGACAGTGGTATTCAATGCAGGAAAGATCCGAGGCAAGGTTTTCAAGTAACTGAAGCTTTTCATTTGAAAATTTGTAGGAAGCACAGCAGATCTATTGCTGTTTAGAAACTTGAGAGTATCCAACCACCCAAGGTCAGTGAATGAGGGCATATCAGCCTGTTTGGAAAGCAGTTTCTAAGTTGCTTGTTTGTTGACTAACTTCATGAACTGATTAATTGAGTAATCTCCACAGGATATAATACAAGCTGCATCCGAGTTGCAATCCAAGGTGTCGGCTAAAGTAGTTACCCTTACTGAAGGTTTCAAATCGGCATACTCTTAACTTCATATAGTATTGTTTTGTAGAATGTAGCTTGATGAAAGGAAAGAATAGACTTGTACGTGTAGCTCTCTTCATAATTGAATTGCATCTCACAACAAATATCCTCTTGAGAGCACTGTAGCATATACCCCAGCAAAGGAAATGTCATGTGCAATTTCTCTAGATGGTTGTAAGTATTTCTAGTTTCAACACACATGATAAATTCGGCTTGTTTTGATCCAATCATGGCTCATGATTTGCGCACATACATCATACTCAAAAGTCGGAACAATGAATGATTTTCCCCATGTACTAGACGGTAGCTTGCATTGGGTCGAAGAAGCAGGCCAATCATAAGGTTTAAACTTTTGAAGTGAAGGAACTTATTGTTGCCGGGTAGATCTATCACATCATGGGCAAAAAATGGATGACATTCATGGTTCAATTCCGGTTGTAGCTGATGTTTTATAGATCAATAAATAAGTCCTTGTACTTATGTGAAAATTACTAATTACGAACATATGGAAAATTACTTTAGATTAGATGGGTGTAGGCACAATGTGTTAATTATATTGATTGATGAAGAATGGATGCAGCATCGTTCAAAAGAATAGATTTGAATGCCAATTTCTTCTTATGAATACTGTTGCTTGCCACCTTTTTTTGGATCAAAGAATCTCTTGCGATTGCCATGTTCTTTGAATGGACGCTGGACCATTGTTGGACCCTGTAAGTAAGAAAGAACGTGGATACGATACAGCAATTGAAAAACCATACTGCTATTTCATTGCTCTCCTAGAAATTATCAGAAGTTTCATTGATATTTATGCCAGTCACAAGATGGAAACAATATTACTGTTACAAAGAGACTCAATAATCCAAGATTTGCAATAACTCAGGGAGGCTAACCTTTCCCTCTCACATACACGCTAATTGATTAATCTACAAGAAAGATTATCCTACTAAAGAGGGAAAAAGGTATAAATGTTAAGAACAAAACCGAGACAACAAAAACAGTAGTAAAACCACAATGTCCTACATCTGTTGGAAGACCTTTTCAGCTGCTGCCACCGTCTTCTTGATGTCTTCGGGAGTATGCGCCAAACTGGTGAATCCAGCTTCAAACTGGGATGGGGCAAAGTACATGCCTTCCCTTAGCATTCCTTGGTAGAACCTTCCGAATTTTTCAGTATCACTCTTCTTCGTATCCGAAAAGTTGTAAACAGGCCTTTCCATGAAGAAAAAGCCGAACATCCCTCTTATGTATCCGCCACGCATGGCATGCCCAGCCTTCTTTCCAGCATCCACAATGCCTTGGACGAGTTCACTAGTAATCTTATTCAAGTATTCGTAGCTTCCAAGCGCCTGCAGCCACTTAAGAGTGTGGATTCTGGCTGTCATCGCTAACGAATTCCCACTCAAGGTACCTGCCTAGTACATCGGTCCAACTGGTGCAACCAACTCCACAATGTCCCTCCTCCCACCATATGCACTGATAGGAAGACCGCCGCCGATGATCTTACCTAGAGTCGTCAAATCAGGAGTTATTCCAAAATACTCCTGCGCACCACCGTAAGACAAGCGGAATCCCGTCATGACTTCATCAAAGATGAGGAGAGCATCGTTATCTTTTGTAATCTGGCGAATGGTGTAACATCCTGAAATTCGAGCCCTTTGAGGGATAAATGAACGTGAATTTCGCCAATGCATTGTTGGTTGATCTCACTTGGAATTAATCACTCCTGAGATACTGATCTTGAGGGGAAAGGCTAATGAGGACAAAACTCGTGCGACTAAAGAACTTGATCTGGGAAAACGACTCAACCGTGAGACTTGCGTAAGGATGATCCTGTAGATATGCAGGCCGATTTCATGGATGACTAGAAGTCGATTCGCGGATAGAACATAATGGGACAACAGGTAATTTCGTCTACTGTTATCGAACCCTTGAACGGCCCTATGTCGATCTTTGATAATCGTGTACTTTGAAATAAGAATCGATCATGTCATGCCCCGACTCTCGAGCTCGTGGCAACCCCATTTCACTTGAGGTCTAACTGTACGACGTCTCAGGTACTGTCGTCGACCAATTCATTTTATCTTGTAATTAAGTACATGCGGAAACGAACCACTCCCAAACCAAACAATAGGGATAGCAGCAACAGCAGCAGAGGAAAGACAACACCATTTTTATATATCTGAAGGTTAGCCAGCACACCAACAAATACATACACGCCTTACTACAGGCGACAAGCTAAGGTCTACTCAAAAAGGGACCAGCCTAGCTAACCTAACACTGTACAAGTGCCTACCCGCTGGCCTCGGAGAGATCACTCTCTTCGATCCTCGGGTACTGCATCATCTAGGGCCTAAAAATGTTAACCACGACAGGTTGAGATAAACTCAGCAAGTTAAAGTCCTAAGCCCCGGTTAGGAACTTCGCTCGCCTCGGGAGTTTAACATACAACCTAATATAGCAATCAATGCAATACCACCTCAGAGAGAATGACAGCAGAAGACAATTTAATAAATAGGTGCAATCACAAGCGACCCTACCTAGCCTTGGCACACGCTACCTGCAGAAACTGTCAATCGCCTCACAACAACAGTAAGAGGCATGCAAATAATCAGAGCATTGCACCAAACTTTCTCATATCTCAAAATCCACGCACATGCTCCGATTATTATGACCCTCTAGGCCACGGCACAACCTTATGGTTGGCGGTCAACTAGTCGTAAACCAGGCATCGTCCTCCCCCGTGAGGCACAGCAACGTCATGGGCTCTCCCCCATCGACAGCATTCCATAAGGAGCATAGGCCCGGCCTCAACCGCGACTCCGCATCTGACCACTATCAGGCGACCCAATGGTCACAGCACAACCCCGAAAGATTGGCGGTCATCCGGCTCAACCGGGCTATCAACTTTAATCTGACCATGCAACACCTCAGCAAACAGTTCATTCTTGTCTTTGCTTTTGCTTGGTCGTAAATGCAACATTGCTCATGCGCTCATGCTCATGCTCATGCGACATGCCATTTCAGATAACCCACGCAATATGTCATGCGGTATCACTCGACAATTCCAAAATTCCAAATTCCACCAATCAACAATCACGTACATTCCCTAATTCTCGGGAATAACTCAATAAATCAAACACTTTCACTTCCACTTGGTCTTCGATCATGCATTTCATCATCATTCACGCATATAATTAACAATCGGCACTTCAAGAAAGTATAACAACCAAGAACACGTCAATTTGAAACCAAAATTGGCTTCTGTATGAACAGTGCCATGAACAGTAATCATGAACAGTAAATTCGTTCGAAATTAAATAAATAAATAAAAATAATTAAACTTAACCATGGTTACTAAATTTAACCTAACTAGGGTTAATTAACTCAACCATGATTAATAATTAACCATAGTTACTTTAGAAACTAACCTTAGTTACTTTAATTAATTAACCTAGGTTACTTTAACACTAACCATAGTCAATTAACTAACCCTCATCAGTTTTAATTAACCAACATAATCAACCAATCAACTTTAATTAATCACAAACATACAAATACACTAATTAACCCCTAAGCAAAATTAACCCCTAAATAAGGATTAGGAAGTTAACTTACTTGGATCGGAAATCCAGCGACACCAGCGCGTAGAAGGGGACAAGGGCTATGAGGGGTAAGCTCGGGGATGGCAACGGACAACGAACGGTGGCCGAAACGGGCCAAAACAGCCCTCGGAGCACTGTTCACGCGGAACTGACCAGCAGAGGGAAAAAGGCCGAAACGGGCAGTCCGGGGCGACCAAGGATAACCGGGGGTGCGCGGTTGGCTTCCTAACTTCCAGGACTACACTTTGGGCAGTGATGGCGGCTCCGGTGACGATGGCAAGGCTGTTTTTGGGCTGGAAAACAGCAAGGACAGCAAGGAACACCAGAAATGGAAGAGAAAATGAAGAGAAAAAGGGAGAGAGAGTGTGGCTGGGCTGATGCACGAATTTTGGGGGAGAAAGAGGAGAGAGAAGGAGCTGCTGGAGACTTGGATAAGGCTAAGGCAAGTGGGCTTGCCACTTGCTTCAAGAACCAATCAAAAACAAGCACAAAACAAAGCATAAACAAAGCCCACTTGGGCACAAAAGCAAAAGGCCAAAGAGAGAAGCCCATGGGCTGGAAAGGGAGGGGAACTTGGGCTAGCTTGGGCCCCTCTTGGGCTAGGCTGGATGGGCACAAGGCCCATTGGGCCGCCGGTCTTGGGCCGGCCCACCCGCGGGCCCGAAACCCAGTCCAAATTTTCCTTTTTCCGACACTTCTGTGTCCAACAGAAAATGAGGCGACGTCCAAATATTTAGTCCTGATATCACTGAGAAGTTGGTTCCCAAAATCGGATTAAAAATCATGGCTAAATTGAGTCGACTGCGACCGTAGTACAATTTGGATTATCGGGCGCCCCTTTAGGACTTTCCTCACTTTTGACCCGTGGTCAACCATTCTTTGATCAACGTTAACATCAATTCTCGAGTCAAGGACGTCCCTCGATTGTCGTGTGATCCCGGGGGCTCAATTGATAATCCCGAGTACTAGATGAAAAGGATTTGGTTTAACGTTGTTCGTAGTTCGTATTGAAATCGTGCGAAAATCACCCGCAGTTCGACTTCGTACTTCTGCCGAATCAATTCATTTCCTTTTCCTTAATAGTCTAGTATTTAGAGGATATCGTTCCCGCCCAGGTCCTCATGGTCGAAAGGTTCGTTCCTAATCGAAATTGCAAGTCACAAGCATATTGTTTCCTATCGGCGCCTCCCTGTAATCCACTATCCCACGAACACACAGTTCGGCGTATTTGTACTGGCCAGGCCTTCGACTAACATTGCCCTTTTATAAAATCCTAAAATGGGGTCAATTTTTAGGATGTTACAGATCCTTCACAATTTCATTTAGTCAAGGACGTCCATGTGTCGAGAAGTCTTGAACGTGAATTGGCATGAGTCGATTACGCGTGAGTCCTCGAAGCCGCCTGTTAGTCTGAGTAGTACTAAAATGGCATTTGGACGAAATTGACATGGCATGAGAATTCAGTATTGGACTTCAAATTTTCGGGAATGTCGATGACGGACTTTTGGATGATGCTTCTTAGATAGTCGACACTGCCGGTTGAGCCGAGTATTTGGAAAATGGATTTTTGGACCGAGGAAACGAGCCTACGAGGACGTGGGCCGGGCAAGAACAGTGTGGGCCTCACGCCCAAGGTGGGATAGCCGCCATGGAAGGCTCGAGGCAGGCAAATGAGCCCGTTGGGCCAAACCGACAATTTACCCTCTCGAGCTGATTGTCTAAACCTGAAATGATTCGAGCCCAATAAATTTCCGAGCCCGTTCCTATTCATTTTCAAGCCCGTTTCCTAGGCCCACCTTTCATTTTCAACCCAAGGGTAGTTTGGGAAATGTGTAAGGTGGAAATGACCAAAATGCCCTTGGATATTTTGAAGAAAAGTCAAAAGGAAGAGAGAGAAGATGATGTCATGTTTTTGGGAACTTGAGCCAAGCCATTAATGGCCTTAATTGAGGCCTGTCTTCAGCCTCACTTCACTCTCTCTCTCCTCTTCATCTTCTCCAAAACCACACACACTTTCTCCCTTGTTTCCCTTCCTTCCTGAAATTTCAGTTTCTGACCTTTCACCGAAAATCGAGTTGTTCATTGCCTTCCTGTTGGAATCTCGTCCCGTGCCACCTACCGTTGTGTTTAGAAGACGAAAACCATTCAGATAGCGTCGGCCGTTCGCCGAAAGGAGTCATCGGCCGTCCCGTATGGCCGCCAGAAGTTTCTACTTGCCGGACCGTCGCTGTTCCGCTTGCAGCAGCTTTGTTCCGCATTTTCACCTATTTTCCTTCATTTCCAACCAAACCACCACCCATACCAGCCACCAGCAGTTCCCCCTCAACCCCCCGGTGTTGCCAGTTGCCGGCCTACCGCTCGCTGGAGCTCCGGGCAGCCCATTTTCCTCCGATCAGCCACTTTCCTCCAAGCAGTGCAGCTTTTTCAGAAGTTCAAGGAGAACCAGAGGTTGTTACTATTGTTTCAGCCCCAGGACTGCCTTGGATCGTCATGGTAGAGGTCCCCAGGTGTCGGGTTCGTCGCCGCCACCGCGTTCATGTCGCCAGCCCGCTTAACAGGTGAGTTTAGCCCCTAATCCCTATTTAGTACCTAAACTTACTTAGGATTGGGTTAATTAGTGGTAAAATTGGTTTAGGAAGTTTAATTAAGTTGTATTAACCCTAAGATAAGTGGTTAGATAGATGATTAAGATTAGATTAGCTTAATTTTGCTAATTGTGCTTAATTATTGCCTAAATTGTGTTTTATGTGATTAATTGTGTTTTATGGTTTAATTAAGCATGATTTGATTTAATTAAATTGATTAATTGTTTTAATTAATTTTTTTAAAATTTTTGGATCAAATGTTTTAATTAATTGAATTTCGGAAAATCACTATTCATAATTACTGTTCACGAGCACTGTTCACAATTACTGTTCACGGCACTGTTCATGCAGAAGCTAAATTTTGGCTTATTTTGATGTGTTCTTGATTGTTTTGATTTATTGAGGTGCCGGTTGTTAATTATACTCGTGAATATTGATGAAATGCGTGATCGAGTGTTGGTTGGATTTTGGATTTTGGAATTGTCGAGTGAGATCGCATGACATATTGCGTGGGTTATCTAAAATGACATGTTGCATGAGCATGAGTGATGTTGCATTCACGACAGAGCAAAGATATAAATGGATTGCTTGATGATGTGTTGCATGATCACATTAAATGAGAGAACCCGGTGTTGCCGAAAGACCGCCAATCCTTGTGGGGTTGTGCCGTGGCTAGTAGGTCGCCTGACTTCGGTCGATTGCCTAACAGGGAGGGGTTCTATATGGGACTGCGGTATGGGGGTGGGTCCCGGGCCTCTGTCAGTTGTGAGGCTGTGGTAGTAGGCGGGTCCTATGCTCCTTCAGGAATGCCGTCTTGGGAGTGAGCCCTTGACGTCGCCGTGCCTCGAGGTAAAGAGGACGAAGCTGGTTTAGCCAGGAACCGCCAACCATAAGGTTGTGCCGTGGCCCAGGAGGGGGCGTAATAATCGAAACATGTGTAAGTATGAGACGTGATAAAGTTGTGTGAAATGCTCTGATTATTCGCATGCTCTTAATATCGTGATGATTTGTGATGCGCACGCATGAGTTGATAGTTATGCAGGGTGTGGTAATGGCCAGGTGAGATCGCTTGTGACACGATTCGCATGTGATTGATGAACTGTTTCATCTAACGGCCATATGCCTTGCTTGCATTGTATGAGATTCGACGTGTAGGGTATGGCAGACCAAGTAAGGTTGCATGCAAACGATTATATGATTGTGGGTTGCCCTGTCTGTTGTTTGGTCTGCTGTTTGCTAGCTGTCTGTTGTTAGGTTGAGTGAGGGGTGATTCTAGAGAGATACCCCAAGTTGAGTTAGCGTACTAACCGGGGCTTAGGGGGAGAACTCGCTGAGATTTTATCTCAACCCATCGTGGTTAACCATTTTCAAGTCCTTAGAATGGCGCACCCGTAGTGGAGAATCCTACCCCCGCTTCTCCAACGATTGACCTAACGGAGACTGAGTCCAATGGGTCCGAGTGACCGTGGTGTTGAACCCGAGGGTTCTTTCTGTACTGTTGGATTAGCCTAGTTTCTTTTTGGTTTGGCTTAGAAAATGGATTGGCCCTTTTTGTCAGACTTGTAATTCGAAAAATAATCCTCCGTTGGTTAATCTAATGAAGATGTATAAATGAGTAGTTGCTGTTGTCATTGTTGTTTATCCCTCTATTCATGTTTGATTGTTTGTTTGTCTGGGGATGGTTCATCTTCCGCTTTTACTTAACGAAAGATAAAATGAATGGGTGTTGATGGGTCCTGGGACGTCGCTTTCAATTGACCATGGAAATGGGGTTGCCGCGAGCTCGAGAGTCGGGGTGTGACAAATGGCTTCAAGGAAACCAGGTCTAGGAGCAATATAACCAAGTCCAGAATAATGCCTGCAATCTCCCCCTTGTGGGTCTTGAAAAGCTCTTCCACAGCAGCGACGTCATTAAAGGGAGCGGTCAGAGTGTCTATGGTGGCTGCTCTTAGAACACCAGGAGAATCGGGGAGCCCTAGAGTAGCAACACCACTGCCGGCCTTCATAAGGAAGGGATCAGCATGACCATGATAGCAACCCTCAAATTTAATTATTTTCTCCCGCCGAGTGTAGGCACGGGCCAGTCGGAGCACGCCCATGCATGCTTCTGTGCCGGAATTGACAAACCGAACCATTTCTCTGCATGGAACTGCAGAAATAACCATCTTAGCTAGAACATTCTCCAGAAGACAGGGAGCCCCAAAACTGGTTCCCTTTTTCATTGTCTCGGCAAGGGCTGCCAGGACCTGCAGGCGGATTTGAGCCACATAAGAAATGAATTGCAGCACCATGAATGTGATATGTAGTAGATAGATGGACAACACCAAATGAATCATCATGCTCAAGTACTTTCACAGTTTGGTAAATTAGAAGTTCCTACATACTTTTTCTTAATTCTGGCCCAATCTAAAACATCTTTTCTAGGTACTTATGCACGCTTCACTCGGAGCAAAAATCAACAAATACCACAAAGAGATGTAGACACTGGTTACATCCATTGTAACAGCTAGTATAGACAGATTCCAAGCTCCGAGAATTGCTATTCATGAAAAGACAAGATGTGAGACGTTTTTTGAGGTTAATTAAATCTAAATTCCAGCAATGCGAGACAGTGAGAAAGAACAGG
Organism: Corymbia citriodora subsp. variegata; assembly: GCA_014858505.1. NCBI lineage: Eukaryota > Viridiplantae > Streptophyta > Magnoliopsida > Myrtales > Myrtaceae > Corymbia > Corymbia citriodora. The sequence goes on along the minus strand of MU089685.1, from coordinate 145,940 downwards.
ACATCATCATCGACATACCCACCAATGGCAGGACCCCAGGACCCGACATAGTCGATATACTCGTTGCCATCAGTGTCCCACATGCGAGACCCCTTGACAGAATCCATCACAATAGGCTGGTCACCCACAGATTTGAATGCACGGACGGGGGAGTTCACACCTTCGGGCATCAATTCCTATCAACAACAGGGACATATGCATTATTCATCATCACCACCACCACCACCGAAATGAAATACAAAGAATGCTTGTAATGGCACGCGTGAAGCACCCAAGAAGAGTAACCTCCACATCTCAAATGGAGCAGAACTAGCATTGGATAGAGCGATTGAATTGACTCCAAACCTCACCCACATCAACTTAAAACACACTGGGCAACGCTTGCAGGACTAATATAAAGTCATCAACCTTAATGTAATCAAATGGGTATCAGCAGACGCGAACTGGAAGCCCAAATCTTCTTCCGGAGGCATTTCTAACGAAAAGGGTCGACTAGAAAAGGATCGGATTCTCTGAAAAATGTCGTCTTTTTTCTCTATTTTTTAATGTTTTCGATTACCTTGGCGGCGCTGAAAGCTTCTTCGGATTTCTAGAGGGTGAAGGCCTGCTTCTTCTCATCGAGAGAGATGGCCATTCTCACGCAAGCGTGAGAGGGGGAGGACCTGGGAAGCTTGGAGGGCGACGGCCTGGCCGTGACGGTGAGCCCCACGACCCCGATTCCGCTCGCGGCAGCCATTGTCGAACTCTATCAGCTTCTCTCTCCACCGGTCAAAACAACAGAAGACAGCCACCGCGCAGCTCTGGTGGTCGTCGATCAAGGCGCGGCAGAGGGAGCGAGAGTTGGGTGCTGCGCGGCAGAGAGAGAAATGGGTAGGGAGAGGCTTCGAGAAAATGGGCAGAAAGAGAGAGAAAATGCGCGCTTCGAGAAAAGAAAAGGAGAAAGGGGCAGAAGAGAGAAAATGGATGCGCGCGGAGGTTTCAATTTTTTGAAACCCTAGACTGACTTGGACTGATACCCAAGACACGTGTCAATTAGTGAGGCCCCTTCCCATTTAACATGCTGGCACATCGCACGCACCCAATATTTTCTCAAGCGCGGTTAGGTGAGCCTCAGAGGCTCCACAAGTTTCTGTTATGGGGAAAGGAGGAGAACCCATGGACGACGAGGGGAGGGGGTTTGCGGTTTTGGTGTAGTCCAACCCCAATGCTGATCTTATGTGTCGAAATGGGCCTTTCGCCCATCTTTTATATCATGAATGAGTTGGGTGATATATTGAATTAGTTAAATTTTAATAAATGAGTTGTTATGGGCTCAAACTATAAAGCTCAATTATATATGAATTTTAAATGGGTCTTAGGCTTTCGCCCATAATCAACCTCACGGAACTACAGTCCACCAAAGGATGGGGCCCAATTTGACCATCTCACTAGCCTTCTCCCGTCTGTGCATCACCCGTAGGGCAAAAAAATAAAAACACACTTCGCAATGAGTAACATTCCGGTAATATTTATGCATGGTTAGCTCAGTAATTAACTTTAGATGGAACACGATTCAGGTTGTAATCATCTTGTATGAAATGCAAAAATGTCTGCCAACTTCAAATGGGAAAAAATTAGTTTAACCAAAAAGATATATTTAAAATCAAATCAAAGTCAAATCATAGAGGCAAAGTCAAGTTTCTAAGTTAAAGTAGGTTTTATTTTTATTTTTTAGCTCTAGATCATTTAAGCATAATTGGCAACGCACATTTATAGCTCTAATAAAGAGTTCTTTTAAAAGTTATCTCAAGTTTGAGTCCTTGTATAAGATGTGACCCGAATTGAATGAGGGGACCGAAATTCTTGACTGAAAACCTAATTGGAGTCATGCCATAGGAGTCAACCAAGATAGGGTTGTTACGTTACTTTGTCTAATTTCTTTGGAGCAGTGACAACTATGTAAGGACCCAAGATTGATCAGTCAAGAGATTGACTCCTCTAAAGGGCATACAAGTGACGCCACTGTTGATTGGCAGTAGAAAAGGAGTTCAAAATTTTTCTTGATTTTAAGCCCCATAAAAGAAATAAAAAAAGGAGAAAGCTGTGGAGGTCTTCTTTTTAAGTATTGGAAACACTCAAACTTATAAACGATTATTACTCTTTAATTCTTGAATTGATCAGTGAAATTTTCCTTACTGTCTTTTCCCGAGGTATAGGTATCGATATTCGAATCGAATAACATAAATATCCAATATTCTCTATTGTTCCTCATATATTTCTCTAATGATAAAGTGTTGATTTAATTGTAAAATTTGATGAGTTTTTGCATCTTTTTTATAAGAAGCTCCAATAGAGGAGTACTTGGATGTGTCGTTATCGCTATAATTATTAAATAGTAAACACAAAAATCTCACAAAAGATGTTGACTTAATTGGAGGGGGACTAATTCCATAAACCAATCAAATTAATATATCACGTCAATTCTTCATAAACCAATCGAGCTAAAAGGTGTGAGAGGATGTGAATTTACAGGGAGAGAGAGAGAGAGAGATGGGAAGAATGTTTGGTGGGTTCTAGAGAGGAGCCTGTCACTTTTCGTGCTCAGATAAAGACAAAAAGTGTTTAGGTAATGTCTCATGAAAACATGGAAATCGGATTGCATGCACTCTATCCCTAGAATCTTATGACCATGTACGAGCCTTAGAATTTAATGTATTTCTCGAGTGTCTGTCTTTGAATTGAGTGCATGTAATGTAATTTGGGGGCGGACTTCACCTATATATATTATATCAATAAAAAAAATTAGAAAGAATGACTTTCCGATAATATATAAGCTTACGAAACTCATGACAATCATATAACTTCTCACAAATTAACTTCAAATGGTACACAAGTCAAATTATAATCATCTTTTGTCAAATTCAAAAACTTCATGGAGAAAAGTTGTTTCTAGCAAAAAGATATATATAAAATCTAAAATCAAAGTCAAACTAAAACGGTAAAGTCATTTTTATAAGTTAAACTAAATATTGGTACTGCTGGAAAGGGAATTATCACACAATGGAGAAATCAAAATGCGCATCGAAATCATTTAAAATGCCTATGAAAAGTCAAATTTTTCTCACCAATTTGGAATCCAAACAAGCAAAACTCCAATAGGACGAAACTCAAGGTGACCCCTCCCCTAAATCCACAACGGAAAAGAGAAAAAAAAAATTCCAACAATTGGGCAAGGTCAACATGAGGCTGCAGTGGTTGGTGGTGGGGGCTCCGGGGGCATGGCTATTGACACTGGCTAAAAGGAAGAATGGTTGAAGAAGGAGGAGAGATGCCAGGCATAGATTGGAGAGACATGACTGAAAGTGGGCCACCATCAAGGTACGTGGTAATCAATGAGGTGGGTGGAGCGTGACACACGTGAAGATTCAACACCGACTAATATTTTCACGTACTAGAGAAAGAATTCATGTCATTTTGAAAGGACTCGATGAACCTCTTTAAATTTGCTCTTAACTACCTCAACCACCCTAGCTAGCTTTTATTTTATCTTTAATTAAGTTGGGTCACCTTTCCTTTCATTACCACATTTTTCTTTTCAACCTATTATCGACTTAACGAGAGTGAAGTGGTTCTAGTCCAAATTCCACGTTTGATAAGATATTTTGTAACATCCTGAAATTCAAGCCCTTTAAGGGATGAATGAACATTAATTTCGCCAATGCATTGTTGGTTGATCTCACTCGGAACTGATCACTTCTAAGATACTGACCTTGAGGGGAAAGGCTAATAAGGACAAAACTCGTGCGACTAAAGAACTTGACCTGGGAAAACGACTCGACCGTGAGACTTGCGTAAGGACGATCCTGTAGTCATGCAGGCCGATTCCAAGAACAAATAGGAGTCGATTCATGGGCAGAACATAATGGGATGATGGGTGATTCTGCCTACTGTTATCGAACCTGCAAACGGCCCTATGTCGATCCTTGATAATCGTGTACTTTGAAATAAGAATCGATTCTTCGCAATTTCATGTAGTCAAGAACGTCCATGTGTCGAGAAGTCTTGAACGTGAATTGGCACGAGTCGGTTACGTGTGAATCCTCGAAGCTGCCTGTTAGTCTGAGTTGTACCAAAATAGCATTCAGGCGAAATTGACATGGCATGAGAATCCAATATTGGACTTCGAATTTTCAGAAACATCCGGGACGGATTTTTGAACAATGCTTCTTCGATAGTCGACAGTGTCGGATGAGCCGAGTATTTGGAAAAGGGATTTACGGACCGAGGAAACAAGCCTACGAGGACGTGGCCGGGCAAGAACAGTGTGGGCCTCACGCCCAAGGTGGGACAGCCGCCATGGAAGGCCCAAGGCAAGCAAGTGAGCCCGTTGGGCCAAACTAACCATTTACCCTTCCGAGCCCGTTGTCTAACCTTGAGCCATTTCGAGCCCAACAAATTTCCGAGTCCGTTCCTATTAATTTTCTGACCCATTTCTTAGGCCCGTCCTTCATTTTCAGCCCAAGGGCAGATTGGGCAATGTGCAAGGTGAAAATAACCAAAATGCCCTTGGATATTTTGAAGAAAAGTCAAAAGGAAGAGAGAGAAGATGAAGTCATTTTCTTGGCAATTTGGGGCAAGCATTAATGGCCTTAATGAGGCCTATCTCCAGCCCTCACTTCACTCTCTCTCTCCTCTTCATCTTCTCCAAAAACCACACACTTCTCTCCCATGGTTTTCCTTCCTTCCTGAATTTCAGTTTCTGACCTTTCACCAAAATCTGAGTTGTTCATTGCCTTCCCGTTGGAATCTCGTCTCGTGCCACCCGCCATCGTGTTCAGAAGAGAATTTCCGTTCAGATAGCACCGGCCGATCACCGGAAGGGCTGCCGGTCAACCCGTATGCCGGCCGGAAGCCACCGCCGGCCTAACCGTTTTTTGACCGCCTACTACTGTTTTGTTTCACCTTTGCTGCTGTTTTCCTTCCTTTCCGACCCAATCACCACCCATACCAGCCACAAGTTGTTCCCCCTCAACCCCCAGGTGCCGTTGGTCGCTGGTCCGCCGCTCGCCGGAGCTCCGGGCAGCCCGTTCAACTCCGATCAGCCACTTTCCGCCTGTGCAGTGCAGTTTTCAGTATTGCAGTGGGTATTCCGAGTTTGTTGCTGTTGTTCCAGCCCTGGGACTGCCTTGGATCATCGTGGTAGAGGTCCCCGGGTGTCGGGTTCGTCGCCACCGCCGCGTCCGTGTCGCCGGCCCGCTTAACGGGTGAGTTTAGCTCCTAATCCCTATTTAGTGCCTAAACTTGCTTAGGGTTGGTTAGTTAGTGTTAATTTTGGTTTAAGGGGTTTAATTAAGTTGTATTAGCCCTAAGATAGGTGGTTAGATAGATAGTTAAAATTAGATTAGCTTAATTTTGCTTATTAAGCTTAATTGTGCTTAAATTGGGATTAATTGTGTTTTTGTGATTAATTAAGCATGATTTGCTTTAATTGAATTGATTAATTGTTTTAATTAATGTTTTGTTTAATTTCTGAATTAAATGTTTTAATTAATTGAATTTCGAAAAAATCACTATTCATAATTACTGTTCACGGCACTGTTCATACAGAGGCTAATTTTTGTCTTAAATTGATGTGTTCTTGATTGTTGTGATTAATTGAAGTGCCGATTGTTAATTATACTCGTGATTGATGATGAAATGCTTGATCGAATGCCGGTTGAATTGAATTTTGGAATTGGCAAGTGATACCGCATGACATGTTGCGTGGGTTATTTGAAATGGCATGTCGCATGAGCATGAGTACATGAGCAATTGTGCATTCACAATCAAGCAAAAGCAAAGACAAGAATGAACTGTTTGCTGATGTGTTACATGGTCAGATTAAAGTTGATAGCCCGGTTGAGCCGGATGACCACCAATCCCCATTGGGGTTGTGCCGTGACCATTGGGTCGCCTGACAGTGGTCGGATGCGAGGCTGCGGCAGTGAGTGGGCCCCATGCTCCATAGGGAATGCCGTCGATGGGAGAGAGCCCGTGACATCGCCGTGCCTCATGGGGGAGGACGATGCCTGGTCTTCGACCGGTAGACCGCCAACCATAAGGTTGTGCCATGGCCCTAGTGGTTGTAATAATCGGAGCATATGTGTGGATGTGAGGCATGAGAAAGCTGTGTGAGATGCTCTGATTATTCGTATGCTCTTAATGTCGTGATGATTTGTGATACGCATGCATGAGTTGACAGTCGTGCAGGGTGTGGCAATGGCCAGGTAAGATCGCTTGTGACGCGATTTGCATGTGATTGATGAACTGTTTCATCTAACGGTCATGTGCCTTGCTTGAATTGTATGAGATTCGACGTGTAGGATATGGCATACCGGGTAAGGTTGCATGCGAACCGATTATATGATTGTGGGTTGCTCTGTCTATTGTTTGGTCTGCTGTTTGCCGGTTGTGGGTTGTTGGGTTGAGTGAGGGGTGGTTCTGGAGAGATACCTCGGGTTGAGTTGGAGTACTAACTGGGGCTTAGGAGAAGAACTCGCTGAGATTTTATCTCAACCCGTCGTGGTTAACCATTTTCAGGTCCTTAGAATGGTGTACCCGTAGTGGAGGATCCTGCCCCTGCTCCTCCAGTGATCGACCCGACGGAACCTGAGTCCAATGGGTCCAAGTGATCGTAGTGTTGAACCCAATGGTTCTTCTTGTTTAATTGGATTAGCCTAGTTTCTTTTTGATTTGGCTTAGAGGATGGATCGGCCCTTTTTGTCGGGCTTGTAATTCGAAAAATGATCATCCGTTGGTTAATCCAATGAAGATGTATAAATGAGTAGTTGCTATTGTCATTGTTGTTCATCCCTCTATCCCTGTTTGATTGTTTGTTTGTCTGGGGATGGTTCGTCTTCCGCTTGCGCTTAACGAAAGATCAAATGAATGGTCGTCAACGGGTCTTGGGACGTCGCTTTCAATCGACCAAGAGAAGGGGTTGTCTCGTGCTCGGGGTTCAGGGCGTGACACATTTCGAAAATGACGAAGCATTACAACTTTTAAATTTTTCTCAAAATAACTTTTCCTCCATTTCTTTTCTTCTTTTAGTTTTCCCCTTTCTTGCAACAACTCTATTCTCCTCCGCTATACTTCTTTATGTTCCTTCCCCTAACTCTTTGTATTCATATATAAAAAGGTCAAAGAAAGTGCAGACTCAAAAGTCACGTGGAAATCGCGCATGATTTGAAGTATAATGGAATATTTGCACTGAACTGAACTTAGAATGATATGTTTCTCATTTGTATTTTACATTACAATGGCCTCTATTTATTATATCGACGAAATAGGGCTTATGAAACAGTTTCATTGAAATGAGAAAAATCAACTTTTAAAGTGTCCTTATTTAATAATAAAAAATTCACCTATCAAATATTATAAATTTCTTTTAATTTCATTCAAAACGATATTATTTTGCAGGCAATAGTTAGATTGGATTAGCGGAAACGTTAGAATTGCTCCAGTAGGAAGGCTCTGGCATGTCTCACTATATGAAAGTCAATTCAGTCGCAATCATATGGGAGACACCGTGCCCTTTTGTAGTTGGCAGATTACGAGGTCCTTAATTCCAACCACTAAAAATTGACTTGCGGGTTATTTCAATACCAAGCACATGATGAGCCATTCTCTACTCATTGTTATCATATATCATGCTTCCATTTTCTCAGGGCTTATGATAGGCGAATTATGTAACATCCTGAAAATCGACCCCATTTTTGGATTTTATAAAATGGCGATATTAGTCGAAGGCCTGGTCAGTACAAATTTTCCGAACTGTGTGTTCGTGGGATAACGAATTACAAAGAGGCGTCATTAGGAAACGATACGCGTACGACTCGCAATTTCGATCAGGAACGAACCCTTCGACCATGAGGACCTGGGCGGGAACGATATCTTCTAAGTACTAGACTATTAAGGAAACAGAAATAAATCGATTCTGCAGAAGTACGAAGTTGAACTGTGGGTGATTTGCGCACGACTTCAATATGAACTACGAATGACATTAAACCGAATCATTTTCATCTGGTACTCAGGATTATCAATTGAGCCCCCGGGATCACACGACAATCAAGGGACATCCCTGACTCGATAATTGATGTTAACGTGGATCAAAGAATGGTTGACCACGGGTCAAAAGTGAGGAAAGTCCTAAAAGGGTGCCCGATAATCCAAATTGTACTACGGTCGCAATCGACTCAATTTTGCCCCAATTTTTAATCCGATTTTGGGAACCAACTTCTCAGTGATACCAGGACTAAATATTTGGACGTCGCCTCATTTATTTTGGAATTTTCCGTTGGACACAGAAGTGTCGGAAAATGGGAAATTTGGACCGGGTTTCGGGCCCACAGGTGGGCCGGCCCAAGACCGGCGATCCAATGGGCCTTGCGCCCATCCAGCCCAGCCCAAAGGGGGCCCAAGCTGGCCCATTCTCCTCTCCCTCCTCAGCCCATGGGCTTCTCTCTTTTGGCCTTTTGCTTTTGTGCCCAAGTGGGCTTTGTTTATGCTTGTTTTGTGCTTGTTTTTTATTGGCTCTTCAACAAGTGGCAAGCCCACTTGCCTTGGCCTTATCCAAGTCTTCAGCAGCTCCTTCTCTCTCCTCTTTCTCCCCCAAAATTCGTGCACCAGCCCAGCCACTCTCTCTCTCCCTTTTTCTCTTCATTTTCTCTTCCATTTCTGCTTTTTCTTGCTGTCCTTGCTGTTTTCCAGCCCAAAAACAGCCTTGCTGACCATCACCGGAGCTGCCACCACCGCCCAAAGTGTAGTCCCGAAAGTTAGGAAGCCAGCTGCACACCCCCGGTCACCCCTGATCGCCCCGAACTGCCCGTTTCGGCCTTTTTCCCTCTGCTGGTCAGTTCCGCGTGAACAGTATTCCGAGGGCTGTTTTGGCCCGTTTCGGCCACCGTTTGTCGTCCATTGCCATCCCCGAGCTTACCCCTCATAGCCCTCGTTCCCCTCTACACACCGGTGTCGCCGGATTTCCGATCCAAGTAAGTTAACTTCCTAATCCTTGTTTAGGGGTTAATCTTGCTTAGGGGTTAATCTTGCTTAGGGGTTAATTAGTTTAATTTTTGTGCTTGGTTAATTATGGGTTAGTTTGTTAATGGTGGCTGAGTTAATTAAGCTGACTAGGGTTAGATTAGTTGACCATAGTTGGTAATAAAGTAACTAAGGTTAATTAATTAAAGTAACCATGGTTAGTTTTAAAAGTAACTAAGGTTAAATGTTAATCATGGTTAGGTTAGATTAACTAGGGTTGAGTTAATTTGTTAACCATGGTTAAGTTATTTATTTTTATTTATTTATTTAATTTCTGACGAATTTACTGTTCACAAATTACTATTCATAATTATTGTTCACGATTACTGTTCACGACACTGTTCATACAGAGGCAAATTTTGGTTTCAAATTGATGTGTTCTTGGTTGTTATGCTTTCTTAAAGTGCCGATTGTTAATTATATGCGTGAATAATGATGAAACGTATAATCGAAGACCGAGTGGAAGTGGAAGTGAAAGTGTTTGACTTATTAAGTTATTCCCGAGAATTAGGGAATGTACGTGATTGTTGATTGGTTGAATTTGGAATTTTGGAATTGTCGAGTGATACCGCATGACATATTGCGTGGGTTATTTGAAATGGCATGTTGCATGAGCATGAGCGATGTTGCATTCATGACAGAGCAAAGATAAAAATGGATTGCTTGATGATGTGTTGCATGATTACATTAAGAGAGGGAACCCGGCGTTGCCGGAAGACCGACAATCCCTATGGGGTTGTGCCGTGGCTAGTGGGTCACCTGACTTCGGTCATATGCCTAACAGGGAGGGGTTAACTTTGTGGGACTGCGGTATGGGGGCGGGTCCCGGGTCTCTGTCAGTTACGGGGCTGCGGTAGTAGGCGGGTCCTATGCTCCTTCGGGAATGCCGTCTTAGGAGTGAGCCCTTGACATTGCCGTGCCTCGAGATAAAGAGAACGAAACTGATTTAGCCAGGAACTGCCAACCATAAGGTTGTGTCGTGGCCCAGGATGAGGGGTCGTAATAATCGGAGCATGTGTGGGTGTGAAGCATGAGAAAGTTGTGTGAGATGCTCTGATTATTCGCATGCTCTTAATGTCATAATAAGTTAAATAGTAGTTTCTGCAAGTCACGTGTGCTAAGGCCAGGTAGGATCGCCTGTGGTTGTGTCTACTTATTGAACTGTCCTATGCTTTTGTTTCTCTTTCCATTGTGCCGACTGCTGGATTAGGTTGTATGTTAAACTCCCAAGGCAAGCGAAGTTCCTAACCGGGGCTTAAGACTTTAACTTGCTAAGTTTATCTCAACCCGTCATAGTTAACCTTTTCAAGCCCTAGATGATGCAATACCTGAGGATCGAAGAGAGCGATCCCTCCGAAGCTAGTGAGTAGGCACTTGTACAGTGTTAGGTTAGCTAGGCCAGTCCCTTTTTGAGTAGGCCTGAGCTTGTTGCCTGTAGTAAGGCGTGTATGTATTTGCTGGTGTGCTAACTAACCTTCAGATATATAAAATGGTGTTTGTCTTTCCTCTGTTGTTGTTGTTGCTATCTGTCACGACCCGACTCTCGAGTCCGCGACAACCCCTGTTCTCTTACGGTCATTTGATTTGCGACTCTCTAGGATCCGTCGCCGACCATTATTTTTATCTTTTAATTAAACGCATGCGGAAGCGAATCACAATCTCCGGTCAACTATAAAAGCAGGGATAGTAGGAAAACTCAATAATAACACATTTCAAAGTACTGATTTATTTACCTACTGATTAACCCTAAGAAGTTTACAAGTACAAGCCCTTACCACGGGCATCTTCCTATCGAGCCAATGAAACCAACAAGTCGGGGTTAATCTACTCCCTTCAAAAATGGCCACGAGTCGTAACGTGCATCGATCCTCCATCCTACGGACCTGACAGTGGTTGTTCAATAACCAGTGAGATAAATCTCAGCAAGTCAAAATCCTAAGCCTCGGTTAGGAAACCTACTCGTCTCGAGTGCGCCCTGACGTGCAATGTCTCTATCGCCAACAATTCAACAACAGAATAACACCCAATCGACCATTAACAGACGCACGATTAGACTAAGGCTCATATGCAATTATTAACAGTTAACAATCGCAATCACAGGCATCCTTACCTCGCTTTTGCCACACGCAACCTGCATGATACAGTCTATCACATGCTCATCTCAATGCAGCGATTATAACAAACAATCAGAGCACCTTTCAAATTGTCTCATGCACCATGCACTTGCTCGTGTTCCATTTATTAACACCGTGGGGGAATTTCCTTCCAACACACAAGTTGGTAGCTACCGGCATAACCGGGCATCGTCCCACTACATTGGGCACGGCTACGTCTGGCCCCCAGACGGCATTCCCGAAGGAGCATTGATCCGGCCTCTACCGCGACCCGCATCCGGACCCCGCCCAGGCATTCCGATAATACGGATTTCGTCAACCACAGATCCCCCACTGGGTGACGGGCTCTTACGTGACCACGCAAGCACATCAATTAATCATGCTCATTTTATTATCTTTTAGGACAGCCAATGCAGACATGATTCGTGCTTGTACGTATCAATTCATCGCAAACTCTACATGTAATGCAATAATATTTCACACGTGGTCACGCGAATACAAATGTCTTTCGCACGTAGTTACACGAATATGCTGAATATACTCAACCCTAATTCACAATCGCAGTCCATGAATTTACTTCACCGAGTATATATTAAACAATATCATCAAAGGCAGCATATATACATGTATTCAACATATAATTCACGTGAGGAAAGTACAACTAGTAATCCACCGATATATAATCCACATGAGGAAAGTACAAACAATAATCCATCGAAATTAATCGATACTAGCACAATTAATAAATAACGTACGTTCCAAAAATAATACTTTACTCCAGAAATATTCCATTAATAATTATTCAACAATAAATATTCAACACCCAAGAATAATATTATCCAACAATCAATATTCAACATCCAAGAATAATTAATCATCCACCACTAATTAATTAATTATTCTCCAAAAACAATTAATTAATTATTACCCAAAAATAATAACCACCAATTTCGAAATTAATAATAAATTAATTAATTCCGAAAATAATAAATAATAATTCCGAATTTAATAAATTATTATTATTTTATTCCAAAATAATAATAATATTTATTAATACTAATCATGGTTACCGGTCTAACCCAACTATGGTTAATTAACCCAACCAAGATTACTTTAATCTAACCGCGATTAACCAACTATAGTTACTCTAACCGCAATTAACTTATTCTAACCACGATTAACACTAAACATGCTTAATCAAATAATAGTAAAACACTAATCATCCATCAATCAAAAGCACTAATCATGCTTAATATTAAACTAATCACCCTAAGGGAGTTTAGTACCCTAAGCAAGGTTTAGAAAATCAACTCACGGGTTTAGCTAGTCCGACGACACGAGCGCGACGGCGGCGGCGAGGACAACGAGCGGCTGGCTCGGGGACAACGACGGGCGACGACCGGCGGCCGTTTTCCAACAAAACAGCATGAAGCTGTTCTGTGCTGAACAGCAGCCGAACAGCGGCTGGCGATGCTGGACAGCGGCTGGCTGTGTCCTGAACAGCGGCCAGCAACAACCAGCAGCAACGGCAGCAACTTCCAGCGGCAGAAACAGCAAGAAACAGCAGCAGACAGCAGCAAACAGCAAGCAGAAACAGCAGGAACAGCAGCAGACTCGGACAGAGGAGGAGGGGGAGCGGTGCAGCTAGCTCGCGGGGCCGGAGGACAACGAGACTGGTGGACCGGCGGCGAGTTGGCTGGATGGCGGTGCTGCGGTGGTGATGGCGGTGGTTGCCAGCAGCGGCGGCAGCAAAAGAGAAGCAGCAACCAGCAAGCCAGCGTTGGCCGAAGGAGGAGAAGAAGAAGAAGAAAGGAAGAAGAAGAAGTTGCTGGGAAGGGGGAGGGTGTCGAACGTGCTGCCCAAGAGAGAAAGAGAGAGAGAGAGAGTTGACAAGTCAAATGGGGAAAGGGATGGGCAAGTGGCTGCCGACCAAGAGAAGAAACGTGAGGGGGAAGAGAAAGAAAAAGGGAGAGAGAGAAAGGGAAACGTGCGGACGAAGGAGAGGAGCCAACGTGGGGAGAAAGAAAAGGAAAAGAAAAGGAAAAGGAAAAAGGAAAAAGAAACTAGAAAAGGACAAAACCTAAACAAGCTTCTAGAAAGGGCAATTCAGTCTTTTTGCCCCTGAAGCACAAACTCCCAAATATTTGGCTTCAAAACTCGGTCCGTTAAATCCTTTTCCAATAATTCAGGCTTACCGAAAAATCCGAAAATCAATGAGACAATGTCCAATATTTTAGTCTCGACATCCTTAAAAGTTCCATACTCGATACCAGATTGAAATTCGTGTTAATATCGATCAATCGCAACTTTAGTACGACCTAACTTTCGGGCAGCGTTTAGGGGCTCTCGCGCGTTTAACCCGTGGTTGATAGCTTTTCAATCCACGATCGTGCATTCGAATCAAGGCGATCCTCGGTTGTCATGTAATCACGAGAGGTTAATTGCTCACACTGAATACATGGCCAAAAGGAAATCGGTTTAACGTCGTTCGCAATTAATATCGAAGTCGTGCGGAATCACCCGCAATCCGACCTCGTACTTTTGCCGAATCGATTTATTTCCGTTCGTTAATTGGCCTGCCATAGTGTAGTATTATTCCTCTTTGATCCTTATGGTCGAGCGGCCTATCCCTGATTAAATTCACTAGTCGTACGCATACTGATCCTTAATTGCCTTGCCGAACAGTTATTTAACTCGTGAGGGGCCAACTCAGAGTAAACGTAACTAACAGTGCATTGATAAAATAACCATTTCACATATCTCGAAATGGGTCGAAATTCAGGATGTCACACTATCCCTGTTGTTTGGTTTGGGAGTTGTTCGTTTCCGCATGTGCTTAATTACAAGATAAAATGAATTGGTCAACGACAGTACCTGGAACGTCATATAGTTAGACCTCAAGTGAAATGGGGTTGCCGCGAGCTCGAAAGTCGAGGCGTGACAGATTATGTTCCCAATAATGAAATTCGAGGATAGTTTTAGGTATAAAGAAGATTATGATCTCATAATTTTTTAAAGATGCTCCCCACAAATGTTGAAAATTCGACATGACATGACATGACACTTGTGATGAAAGTTTTTTAAAAGCTTATAATACTAAGGCGATCAATTGAAAATTATAACACTTAAATGAATATCATTTAAAAGTCATGGCACTCAAGTAATTAGAAAAATAAATAATGATACTCAAGTAATTGATGTACGAAAATTATAACACTAGCCAAATTCTTATCCCAAAAATGAGAAATCAAGTTGCAATTGGTAAGATTTGTGAGAGCCCATCAAGTGGCATAAGAACCATCTCACAAGAGAGTTATATGTGGTTGCCTAGCAATCAGTTAAATCCTCAATATTCACTTCAAGAGAGTCGTGAATTTAGACGGGCCAAAAAATTTCAAAAGAGATGAAATATTTTATTCCTGCGGTGTTTATCTTGGCATTCCAACATTGCTATAATCAATAAACACCTAAACAATAAACACAGAACTCTCATAGGAGATGTTGACATAATCCGAAGGTGACTAATTCAAACCAATCAAATCAATGTGGGAAGAGTGTTCGGGGGTGTTCAAGTGAGGAGTGCGCCACTGTTTTGTGCCCCATGTAAAGATAGAAAGTGTTTAGGTACGTCCCATGACAAACGTGGGAATCCAAGTGCATGCACGCCATCCACATAATCTTATGACCGAGGACGAGCCTTAGGATTTAATGAATCATCTCTCAACCGTTTGCCTAAACTAAAATGTCCGTATTGAATTTAGTGCATTTAATGTGATTTGGGTAGGGACTTCACATATTTGACGTGACATTAGATTTATAATTTTAACCTTTGGGATAATCGAAATTTCTTACTTCAGGTCTCCTTTTAGTCCTCAATAGGGGCTGTTGAAAATACTTGAACTAAGTAGAAAATTTCGAGTATTTTCTATTTGAGTCTCCTTTCGATTCAGGTAATGAGTGAAAATGGATATTATTATAATTTCAGTTCGGTTTGGATACCCAAATGGTCACACGCCAAATCCTTGTAGAAAAGGAGGATGAGACGGCCGTCCTTCCACTTGAAGGACGCAACCTCTAAGCTCTTAAAGGACTTTTTCCAAAAGTCCCTTTAGACTATCGCTCTCGTATTATTCATCGCTAGCTAAAAAACCTGAAAAGATTGGAAGAATAAAAGGGGCAACCATAGCTCAATGAGTAGTGTATCTCTTCTAAGTGAATCAAGTACTCACTATGCATATTTACAAACCAAACCACAACTCTTTTAACCCAAATCTAGAATATAACAAACATATGATATAAAATAAGTTGCATATGGTTCAATATAGTTTCACAATAATATAAAGATAAACATTAATGGTCCAATCCATTAATCAATCTCATTAATTCATACGCTAATGGTCCATTACATTGGTCGATTTCATTAATTTACATGCCAATGGTCTATTTTATTGGTTAATCTTATACCACACATCAATGGTCTATTCCATTAATCCATCTCATATGAATCCATATGTCGATAGTTTATTCCAACGACTAATCTCAAATCACATGTCAATGGTTCACTCCATTGACTAAACTTGACTCAAATATCTAGCCATGGTCACAAATAACACCACATGATAAGGCGACCTAAATTCTCTTTTGGTTAAGTCTCCACCTATTATAAGCCAGTGACTCGGCCGACAATGATATCTTAGACTAGTATACGCATATCTACAAGCCCCTCACTCGGCTCACAACAACATTGAGCATCAATACTAATCCACAACCACATCCTCCACGATCCACAAAGCCAAATTTAGAAATCATTTTATATATCACGAATCAACCACGTAACCTTTCGCAACTCAACTCGCTTGTTAGAAATACTTTTCATAAAACGTTCTCAATTTAGTTCAAGACTTGTCTTATAAACCGGTTTTACAAACCGAATCAAATTAAATGCATACTCAAAGTCAAGAGCTTTTTGTAAAAAGGTTTCGCAAACCCAAAATATATAATATTTCTTAACTTTGTAAATCAAATAAAATATATATATTTCCACCGAACAGTTCTCACACGATTCATAAATACTAAATTACGGTAAATGCATGATCCAAATTTTATGCAATAAATATGTTTATTCATAACTTAAAATATATCAAATCTTTGTCATTTTGAAAACATGAGTTAGCAAAATCCTTAGAAGAGATAGCAACACTCATCTCAAAATACCTATGTTCAAACAACAAAGATTGTTTGAACTGTCGAACTTCTAGTCCTATCAATTAAGCGAGAAACAACATTAAAGTCAAGTAAAACATGACCTCGACTACGACTTGACTATACTAAGCTTAATTGCTTGCAAAATTGACTCCTATGTGCCAATAAATCGCTTACCCAGAGTGATTACTCAAAACAATTCATAATATGAAGCTTGAGCGCGAAACTTGATCGTGCCATAACTTTCTCTACCAAACCTCATTTCAAGTGTTCTTGTAGTCCATAGAAAGCCCTTTTATGTATTAAAAGAACCCCAAGTTAGCCAACCCAAAATCAAGCCGAAAGCCAATGAAATAATGCTCCGAATTATTTGGTCGCGCATTGTTCACCATGCGTGGGAAATTTCGAAATTTTGTTTCGAGCAAACCATAAGCTCAAATCGAGATCTGTAAAATCTTATAGCTCCAAGACACCCTAAATCATCATTTTTACAAAAATACATAGTTCAATGACTCAAAAATCGACTCCACAACTCAATTTTCACAAAACTTCAAATGTGCGACCTAATATTGAAAACTATCCTGATTGGATAAACGAGGGGCACAAGTACCTACTGAGCATCGCAAATTGGAGTCAAATCAGCTTAGGGAGGTCCCTTTGGCACAAAGCCCTCTTCTTTCCTCCTCCTCCTTCTTTCCTTTTCTCTCTTTCTTTTCTGTCTGGTGCGAGCTCTCAGGCTCTCCATTATTTTGAGCCGAGCGTCCCCTCCCCCATTTGTTGACCGGGTCTTATACTTCTTCCTTTTTTTCGTTTCCCGCTTTCCTTCTTTTTGACTTTTTGACTAAAAACCCATATCTTGCACGAAATGTTGATCGGAGGTCGAAGAAGAAGAAGACGACGATGAAGGAGGAAGACGATTTGCACGGGCTCAAAAGACAAAGCAAGGTCGGTCATTGTCTACGAACTCGATGGATCTCCACCCCTCTGAGACTCTGCACTCATGACAACTAAGAAGAAGGGCAGAAAAAAAAACCGACCCTAACCAAACTGCATTTTTCAATTTGGATCTATCCATGAATCGAGTCGAAACGGGGATAATTTCAAATAGTTTGGCTTGATTATGGTATCATGGAAACCCAAACCAAACCCTTGACGCCTAACTCAACACCATTCTTCCAAATATACATCTCCTGTAGCAAGAAAAAAACAATATGTCAGCTCATGAAAATCATATAATTTCTCATAAATTAGTTTCTAGTGGCACAGAAGATCATTTATAATTATGTCGTGTCTGTTGACACCTAAATTTTGGCAATTTATTTTAGTATTTATTAATTGCATTGGAAAATTAGATATTAGTTTCTAATCCCTTCACACAAAAAATTCCTTCATTAAAATTGCATTGCATATAGACATTAGGAGCATTTGCATCACTAGTTTTAAAATTAATTAAAAAATTAATTGAAAAAATTCGAATCTTTCTATTAAAAAAAAGATTGGAAAGAACATTGTGGGTCCGGGCCAGGGCTGGGCGGGCCAGGGCTGGGCCTGCCCGGCCCCTTTCTTTTCTTCTTTTCCCTCCCGCACGGGCTTGGCCCATTCTTCTTGTTTCCTTTTTTCTTCCTTTCCCGGCCCGGGCCGTCCGCTTTCTTCTTGCTCCTTTCTTCTCCACGCGCGGGACCTGCAGCAGAAAGAGCAAGGCAGCAAGTCAGAGCAGCAGAGATCAAAGCAGCAAAAAGGGCAGGGCAGACGGCAACACCAGAAGAGAAAAACGAAAAAAGAAAAAGGAGCAGCAAGTCAGTAAAGAAAAAGGAGAAAGGAGAGAACAGAAGGGGAGATCTGAGAGAAGAAAAAAAACAGGAGAGAACCCGAGAGAGAAAAACCAGGGGGAGACCGAGAAAAAGAGAGCAAGAGAGAGCCGAGTGCGGTTCTGAAAAAAACCAGATCTGAGGGAGAACGGAGCCAAAAAAAACCAAAGAGGAGAGGAGGCCCGAGACCGAAGTGAGCGACGGAGAGAGACCGAGAGACCAAGAACGAGAGAGCAAACGCCGCCGGAGTCCGTTCGTAAGCTGCCGCCCGCCGTGACGCCTCGCCCGAACCAGGTAGGTCTTCCCCTAGGGGCATTCTTTGTGCTGTTTCCGCAAGGAGTCGGGCCGGAGCTTGCGCCGACTAGTTCGGGTGAGCTCCCGCCCCCGCTGTGCCTCTGTTTACGCCCTTGTGTGTACTGGCATGCCTATTTAGAAGCTCGGGCCCGAGTCGATTCTTGTTCAAGCCAAAAATCATTCGTTTCCACAATGCATACCCCCTGCTTGTTAAAATGCCTGAATGAAGTCCAGAATTTTTCGTCGCCGGATCCGTGCTCGGTAGCCTAATTTCGTGGATGTTTGTTAGTATATTGCGAATCCGCCCTTGCCTTCGCGCTTTTCTTAGTGTTATGACGATTTTTCATGAGGGGGCCGCGTCGAGTCGAGCGGGGCTGTCCCCAATTCCGGCGATGGGGAGTGTGCACTGTCACCGGCAGCCGGCGGCGCTCGACACCGGTCGGATGGGACGGCCGACGTCAGAAGATGACATGGCGACTTCCCAAGGGCCGGCGAGGACTCGCCGGTCGCCGGTGCCGTCGGGTCGGCGGAATGGAGTTGCAGCGTCCTCGTGCATGAAGAAGACGTC
>MU089685.1:1610-114842 GCA_014858505.1 Corymbia citriodora subsp. variegata | reverse complement strand
ATCCGAGAGAGTAAAGTGGTCTTCTTTCTTGTGGAGCAAAGCAATGGTGCCTAGGCACCAATTCTTGCTATGGTTGATCACTAAACACCGCCTCCCAACTCAAATGCAATTATTATCTATTGGCAGGATTGTTGGCGCCGTTTGTCCTTTTTGTAAGAGTACACCAGACTCTATTGATCATTTATTTTTTGGATGTATGTTAACGCATGATATTGCTGTTTTTTGGGCGGGAAAGTGTAACTTGGCGTGGCCTAGAGGTTCATGGAACAATACCCTTGAGTGGGCTTGCAGTAACTTGACTGGCAGAGGTTTCCAGAAAGAGATACTTAGGTTCTCTTTTGGAGCCCTTTGTTATATTATATGGAGCTCTCGTAATGACGCCTTATTTAGGGGCAAAGTGGTGTCTCTTTCTTCTATGAAGCACCATATTATCAAATCTGTCAGGGACAAAGTGGCTGCAGGGCCGAAGGTTCAAGACAATATGGTCAATAGAAGACTACAAAGAATGTGGGGATTTGAAGCCTCTGTCTTTGATGATTAACATCTTGTGTGCTCCTTTGTGTAGTTTCTATGTATATTGCTTTGGATTAGGGCACCTTTCCACTCAGTAGCTTTGTTATTTGAGTGTAAATAGGTGCCATTATCCTTTAGATTGTACAGTATTTTCTGATTATATACAAGCTTACCTTACCAAAAAAAAAAAAAAGTTTGGTCCAAGGGATTTATGGAGCTGTAGTTGGTCTGAACATGAATGAACGAGCATGAATCCTTTTTATAGTCCTTCCTAATCGACTCTGGCGCTAAGAATCTCTGTCACAAACAGAGAAATTTGCTTCATTTTACAAGTTGGACAGACTTTTAGCCATTAATTCTAACCACCACCAACTTAGATAGAATTTACTTAAACTACTTATAATAGGTCTAGAAACTTGTGAAGTCTTGGCTTTTCTGGATAAATTGATCACAACTTCAACAGAATTTAATCAAGAAGAAAATGGTGCAACGGAAGATTACGTCCGCCTAGAACTTTCTCATCCTTTAGACTACCTTTCCACATTGGACTAAAATAAAGAAGACTAAAATAAGATAATCATCATCTGATAATGATATATAAACAGTCAAATATCCATTGTGCATAACATTTAGAGAGGGAATTATGCCTGACCGAAAACAAGAGGAAGATCATTCATGACAACAATCTACAACCGATTGACAGATAATTATTGAGCATCAGCTATTGGGAGGAAAAACACAAAAATGGAAAATAGGAATTATTATGCAGACGCTACGGGAGGGTTCAATAGTAGTCGAGCAACGCATATACGGTCTGAATTATGGTCAGCGCGAAGAGGAAGATGGCGGCGGTGAGAGACAGTACAGTCCAAGGATTCTTGAAGTAGGTGCGGTTGAGATTAGCCCTCCACTTGTTCCAGCTTTTATTGCAGTGCTTATTTATTTTGTTTTGCTCGCTCTCGAGGCTGTTGTTGGATGCGAGCGTCACTTCCTTGCACAGCGAGTTGAATAGCTCCGCAACTGCCTCGTTGCTCCCGATGGAATTCTGGATGATGCCTTCGGTGTGGAGCAGCGCGACATCCTGCTTGTCGTTGATGATTTTGTCCATGAAGATGACGTAGGATGTGACCCCTGTCCCAGCCCCGATGTGCAAGCGCTCGAACGTCATGACGTTGAGGAAATTGGACTTGAAGGCGTCATCCACCGTGATAACAGGGAGCTTCCGCTTCCCTCCGGCAAAAGAGATGTCCTTGAGACCGACGGTGTTGCTCTTCTTGAACCGGATCCCGGCCTCATTGAGCTCCGTGGCTGACCGGATTTTTTTGTCATCCTGCATTGTTGGAGTGAAGTCAGTGCATTGCATATGAGATTGTTGTCGTGTCGATACTACTTGCTTAAAGGGAAAAAAAAAAATTCTCCCATAATGATGGCTATTAGAAAAGATTATCACCTCGCCAGTCTCAGGCCCCCATTTTCCAGCTTATCGAACAGGGTGGCAAACAGGACTCTCGGCTCGGTCTCCTTAGGCTCCGACCGGGATATCTCCTCAGGCCCCACATTTTCCGGTTCGTGCTGGTCCTCACCGGACTCCATTAGCAGGCCCTTCCTGAAGACGTCTAAAGGCTCCGACTGGGATATCTCCTCAGGCCCCACATTTTCCGGTTCGTGCTGGTCCTCACCGGACTCCATTAGCAGGCCTTTCCTGAAGACGTCTAGCACATGCAGGCATCTGCCCATCTTCGTTTTACCCGTGTTGAGGGAGTAGAACCAGAGGATGAGCTTGTTGATGTATTCGATGCATTGGTCAACCTGCGTTGTTGGAGCAAAGTCAGTGGCATTGAATTCGATATCGTTGTTGTGTCAATACTAATCGCATAAAAGGAAATAAAAAAAGAAAAGGAGTCTCTGATTGAGGTGATAGATTTAATAATGAAACTATTAATTGATCACGGACCATGACTTGAGATCCATCTGAGGTCACCAAGATGTAGTGTTAGGTGAACGTAGTATGGCGATTTGGCTGTGTGCAATGAGTTCTCAAACGGCGGAGTGGAATCTAAGAAACTAACCTCCTTGTCATCGTAAGTGGCAACCAGCTGATACAGCACTAGCATCGGCAGCTGATTCTCCAGCATCAGCATGTCCCGTCTCATGTACGGCGTTATGTACCTGTGGGTGCTGAAGATGGGGTCATCGGGCGCATAGCCACTCTCTCCCCTGTCGCAGTCCATATGATCTCAAGCATGAAGCAGCCATCCTCGATCATCATTTTCAGGAACTGGTCGTCCTTACCCCCCTTCCACTTCGGGTCCAGCGCGTCGTAGCTGTCCTTGAGCTCCTGCTCCACCTTCTCAGGGACTCCAAGATGGACTCAAGAGACTTCCTAGACTGCTTGAGGAAGCGGTTAAGCGCGTGGCATTTGTGTTCCTCCATGGGTAAGAGGTGGTCGTCAAAGTGGTGGTAGGGGCCGAAAGAGATGACGTGCGGCTGATAGTCCTTGGGGTTGAGGTTGGTGATGAAGGCGGGGACCTTGTAGATGCACGGATTCTTTCGGTACAGTCGCTTGTCGGCTGAGTAACATGGCCGGGAAAAGGGGAGAGGCTTGGGGTAGTCCAACCCCAATGCTGACCTTATTTGTCGAAATGGCTCATAGTCCTTGGGGATGAGGTTGGTGATGAAGGCGGGGACCTTGTAGATGCACAGATTCTTTCGGTACAGTTGCTTGTCGGCTGAGCGACATGGTTTTTGTTCAGAAAGGGGCGCCGGAGGCGCATCAAAATTGGCAGGCATGTCAAATTCAGAGGTTTCGGGGGAGAGAGGAGAACCCAAGGACCGCCGCCGGGGGGCGGGGGGGGGGGGGGGGGGGGGGGGTGGTTGGGTTGTGGAGCGCGGTAGTCCAACCCCAATGATAGAAAGACAAAACACGAAACGTGAAACTCTACGAATCCAACGAGCAAGAATTCAGAACAAGAAGATCGACAGTGAATACCCCACGACCCAACTGATCATGAACGAACCCACAAAACCCTAAACCGACAGCATGATGGGCAATCCTCAAAATCATCAAACAACAAAACACGGGCTCGCTGCCACCCTAAAGCAACATAGAAAGACAAAACACAAAAAATAAAACTCTACGATTCCGACGAGCAACGAGATCAATCCAAAGAACGCGGAGAATCACAGCATAGAAAGAAACGAGTGCCTGTTGGTGCCATGTTTCACTCGTTTTGTACACTTTGTTGGTCTTTATATTATTACCTTACCTTACCAAAAAAAAAAGAAACGATATTTATATAGAGAAGGCGGATAACCTGGGAGGCTGACGCGGACGAGAGGTCGCGGTACGATGGTGGCACGAGAGGAGGAGGAAGGATGGGCAATGTTTTTTTCGACTTTTTTTTCCTCCGTTCTCGAGCGTTGCGATTATAATAATGGGGCGAAGGAAGCTGGTGCTTTTCTAGTGGAAAACCCTAAACCTGGTTAGCGAACCTGGTTAGGGCGCGTGCGTAAGAAATGAGATGGACCGGGTCCGGAGACAGCCGATCCGAGGATGTAACGACGCAAAGACTCCGTTATAATCCTAGTTTGACACGAGTCCCCCCGCCAAAAAGAAAAATATCGGAGAATGGTCGAAAGAGACAAAGTGATTAGCCAGTGTCGCAGATCTGACACGGGTTCGATTCCCGTCGTAAATAGGCTTTGTAAAGCTTCGACGCATATGGTTAAGTTGCTTATCTGAGGCGTCGAAGCGTCGGCCTTGACGAGGCAAGGTGAAGGTGCTTTGTTCCCAAACTTCATCCGTGTCAATAATTTGTATCCCCTTCTCCGTTCATTTTCGACTTGTTCGTGAAACAACATGATCACCGGGATATTTTAACTGGCTAGTAAATTACCGATTATGTATAATACGAGCACGATTAGTGTGTCTATTATACTATTATTTACTCTTACTTAGATTTTTGTCTTACTCATTATAGAATGTGAAAGTTAAAATCCATATTTAAAATTAAATCGATATCATCCCAATTCTATGAAAAGTAGAGGATTCACATTTCTATTTTCCTCTCTTGTATGGAATGGTGCCAATTTGACATTATAAAATTTCTGTAATTTGTCACTTACAATCCTCTATACGTGAAATTTTTTGAACAATTAATACTTCATGCCGAGCATTTCATATAGAGTGGGGGGGGGGGGAACTTTATACGACCAACTTTGTGATTTGGTATTTCTTGAAAATTAAAATTCCAATTCATGGAACTTTGACCTTCTATGTCTTATTAGAGTCTAATGCATAAATGACATTAGAAGATAACATTTTAATTTAATCCATCAACTTGCACATACGTGTTTTCAAATCGATTCTTTGTATTTTCTTATTTAATTTCAAATCAGATCTTTCAATTTCTTATTTAATCAAGTATCTAAATTTGTAAATTTACTAATCAAATCTCCTCAACTCAAGATTTGATTAATTGGGTTTATCATGTTGATGAAGTGTTTACAAGAATTTTGAAGTTGAAAATTTAGTAAAGTGTTTGTGTTGAGAAATTTCATTGCTCAGGTCTAATGCAACCTTCATTTTTAAAATTTGTGATCCCACAGATTAGCGAATAATAACGGTTCCAAATAATTTATTCTTATCAAACTCTCATTCTGGATAGTACATCGATTTCAAATAATTAGATTTAGTGTACTTGATTAGAAAAGTCATGCGAGGTTGATAATTTGAATAGACACACACTAAAAGTTTAAAAACTTGATTGAAAAAAATCCACGAATTCATACATAGAAAGTCATCTCTTGCCGATTCGAAATAATTCATATTTATGCCTCTATTTACGGTGTCACATATCTAATCCGAAATACAACGAGGAAATGATTAATTAATGAAAGTAATTCAATAAGATTTATCTCGCCTACGATGATAATCAATATGTTTTAATCGAACTAAACTTAGGCTACGCTATTTTCGCGAAATATGAATGATTTAAAAAACATTTTTAAGAAAATGATTCTGCTTGAAATAATTATTTTATTTTTGTCAGAGCTTGAAATAATTAATTGATAAAATATAATTTATGTTTGAGTATTTTCGTAAACAATGAAATCTTTTTTTCCATTTATTCATTTTTATAAGCATTACAACGATCAATTTTTCGAAAAATACATTCAAAATCATTTATTTTCCAGGAATAAAACCCACCCTAAATGATTCAAACAGATGCAACCCTAATCTCTCTGTCGGCGACCCTTTATCTCTAAAAAAAATCATCCCTAAAATAAATTTCACATGCAAGCTCTCAGCTTTAGCCTGCTTTGCTATGCTTTTCTCCTCTAGGCCTTAATTTCCTTTTTTTTTTTTCCTCTTGATCTAATCTGGCAGTATGTTTTCAACTTGTCTGGCATCATCTTTTACTCATTGCTGTTAACTTTTTTTTTTCTTCCTCATTGTGATGAATAAAATCTGCTTGTAGCTGATAAATTTGTGAGAAATTTGTTACCAATCCAACAAGCAAGATGCTCGAGATGTGGTTCCTTAGCTTCCAAACTTTATTCTCCCGATCTAGGAATAAATCTGAATTGATGAGCTTTTCTTTCTCAATCTAATCTAAATATGTTAATTTCTTAGAGGTGTTTGAATTGTGATGGTTCACATATTATTGTTGTTATCTCCGTATGGTGACGGTGTTGAGGAAGCTAAACTAATTCCTGGAGAGAAAGATTTCGGCATATGCCCATTATCCCGGTGATCGGCCACTGTGACAAACCTGATTTTTATTTTATTTTATGAAAGAGTGCTTATAATGCTGTGCTCTTGTAGTTTTTGGGTTTTGTTTTGTAGCCCTTCTCTAATTTGCTTTGTTTTGCTTTGCTTGGAACCTTCTACGTTCCTCACACGACAAATGAATGATATTTTCTTTCGAGAAAAAAAAAATTCAAACAAATCAATTTCCCTTTTGGCCCCTTAACTTAGTTTAATTCATATTAAGCGAGGCCCGCGACCCGCGAGGGACCCAAAAGAAAAGTTCACATTTGTGATTTGCCATTTTTCCTGGGCCGGCAAAGGAAATAAAAAAAAGAATTTCGTGGGCACTTGACCCGGAAGGAACCCTAAAGCTTGCTCGAACCTCTGGAAATGGCGGGCGACGTAGCTCCGCTCCTGAACCTCGCTGAGATCGACGGCGGAGGGCGGGCCCTGGTGCGGCCCGGCCGCTTCGCGGCGGCCAGATCGTCCTGAGGGACTCTCCCATCCTCCTCTACTCCGCTCTTCCCTTCACTAAACAACCGCCTCCTCCTTCTTCCTCCTCTTCTTCTTCAGCCGCTTGTTACTGCGGCCACTGCTTCAAAATCTTGCCTCCGTCCTTCTCGCCGCCTGCCGTCCCCTGTCCTGCGTGCGCTCGCCACGCGTTTTGCGGCACCGGCTGCCTCTCCGCTACCGCCGCGACGTAGCACACCCCCTGGGTCTGCCAAGCGCTGTCTCGCCTCGCCGCTTGCCCTCTGCTCGACGGTCAGCCTGTCGAGCGCCATGTCCAGGCTCGGTTCCTCATCGCCGCTTGAATCTCGCGGCCGTCTCTCCTTCCGATTTCCAGCTGCTGCTCTCTCTCCAGGGCCGAGAGGCGCACGCCGACTACACCGTCGCGGCCGCGCGGTTCCTGCATTCGCTGCTCGCCTCTGTCTGTCCTCCCCCTCCTCCGGCTTCGCCTTTTCCTCAGGGGTTCTCTCTTGAAATGATCGTCGCCTTGCTGTCGAAGGACAAGCTCAACGCTTTCGGTTTGATGGAGCCGGTTTCATCGCGGGATGGGGGCGAAGTGGATGGGGAGCGATCGGTGAGGGCTTACGGTATCTATCCAAGAGCTTCTTTCTTCAACCACGATTGCCTACCAAATGCATGTAGATTTGACTATGTAGACTCTGCTTCTGATGGTAATACTGATATAATCGTGCGGATGATCCATGATGTTCCTCAAGGGAGGGAGATCTGCTTGAGTTATTTTCCTGTCAACTTGAATTATGCGAATAGGCAGAGAAGGCCGATGGAAGACTACGGGTTCACCTGTGGCTGCGATCGGTGCAAAGTTGAGGCCAATTGGTCCGATGATGAGAATGAGCATGGTGATATCGGGGAAGACAACGATGGTAATGGTGAAGGGATGGATGAGGACGCCGATGAACAAATGAGCGGGTCGGAGGTGGGTAAGGCAGAGGAGGAAGAGACTGACTTCCCCCATGCGTATTTCTTCATCAGGTATATGTGCAACAGGAAAAACTGCGGGGGCACAATGGCTCCTCTGCCTCCGTCGGATGGCGCTCCTTCTGATGTAATGGAGTGTAATGTATGTGGTCAGCTCAGGAGGGAGGATGACGAGGTGGAAGCCGATGGAGAAGAGAATATGGACGAGTGAGCTCCCCCCAATTGTGATCTCGTAAGAAGCTCTTCTCCTTATGGACTGGCTTCTAGGAATTTAGTATTTCTTTGTAATCCATCTTTTTAGCCTTGCTCTCCAACCAAGTCTCTAAGCTAAGCCCGCCAGCCGCCAACCAAGCCAATGCGCCATCCCTATCCCTTCCCGATGAAGCTTCCTTTGATTTGAATGAATGAGGAACGAAGGCGCATGCAAGAGAAAAGAAAGCCCCTATTTGGGCTTGAGCCCTAGTACATTGACCTCTCGCAGACCTGAAACTCCGGTCAGCTGCTGGTCAGTACTTAACAGCAGAGGGACCTTGTTGGGCTAGCTTATACAACTTGGCTTTACAATCCAATCTTCTTGTGGTGAAAGTTGTGGATTGCTGAGTACTCTGGGTTCCTTTGTCAGCCATTTTGTGGTAAAAAAAAATTGACCTTGTGATCCCAAATGTCGGGTGCTCTGTGACTCTGGTGGAGCTACTATCCTCTGGAGGTGAGTTTTCTTTCTATATTTACCTTCAACATGTCATTTAAAATCTGATAAGTGAAGCTCTGGGAAGTTTTGCCATGAGTTCCTTTGTGAAAGTGAGCATTTGTATTGATGAACTTGCATTTTTCTGTGGATCCTTCATGTCGACCAAGTCACTCGTATTTTCAACCTTCAGATTGTGCAGCTCTTTGGCATTAGAAAAGGTGGTTGAATCTGTCGATAAATAATTTGATCTGACATGGCGGCATATGATTTCCCGACCAAATGATGTTGGGGAGGTTGATAAACTTGCCATATTTGCTTTGGTTCGATTGTGCAGTGAGTGCGGATTCTGTCCATTATAAATTGTTGCTGAAGGCTGTATGCGGTTCTTGAGGGACAGGTTTTTTTCTGTGAGTCTCTTGGCATCCTTGGGGACTATGTAGCCTGGTTTTCTCTAATCCGAGCTCAGTAAACTTGCCTCATGACCTTAAATCTCACCCGCACAAGCCACTTCGGACGGCATTCTACTCGCTTGTCCCGTTTTTGCTTCTTTTTTTCCATTATCTCGAGTCCGTGTGGAGACTGGTTTTGGTCCCAACTATATGTATTCTTGGTATGTTCCTCAACAGCAACGACAGGGCGAGACAGAAGGAGACCCTTTGTCCTCTCGCCTGTCGAAAATGATTCCGAAACAACTACAGGCTTCGGCATGAGATGATGAAGGGGTTGCCTTGCATATAATGGGGGTCACTTGAGGTGTGCTAATGGTAATGGTATGTCTAGAATGAATATCGAAATCCCTACATTTGTACAGACAGCTCTGTGTGTATTATCGGTGATACGATTAGACAAAACGAGCAAAGACCATAATCCAAGTTTAACAATAGCCTTAACATCCATTGAACAGAGCGTACCAACTCCGGACGAGTCATTATACAGTTTAGAGTTCCTAATGAGCCAAACATGACAAACACAGGTATCCCCAATCAATTTGATGATTAGAGTCTGTAAAATTGATATTGCATAACTCAATGTAGAAGCTTAAAAAGTAAGAGCATCTCATCCCATTATGTAATACATCGTACTTAGTTATAATTACAAAAGTTATTATAAATTAGCGGGAAAATTGCAAAAAAGGATATGAAATAAGCTTATTTTCTCAAATAAGGACCCAAAGTGGTCGTTATCTCAAATGAGTACCCCAAGTCGCTATACCAATCTCTCAAATGAGGACCTCAAATCACCGGCCAACCAAATGTTCATTGGCCGGCAAGCGTGTGGCATTTCCGATGGTCGAAATAAGAGCAATTTTGTCAAAAAAATATTGATAGAAATTAACAAACCCTAAAAAAATACCCAAACTCTTCATGTTCTTCTTCTGCACTTCATCTTCTAGATTCCTTGTCCCCTCTTGCTTGAAGAACCAGAATTCTTTGTTAATAGAGCAAGATCCTTGACTCCCCGAGTTCCAAACGAACGTGCCAGCCCCCCTCTCTCCCTCCCTCCCTCCCTCCCCCCTGTGGAAGTGGATTCGAATTGTGCCCGAGATGTGGGTCCTCGACATCGAGATGTTCTCCGTCTCTCGATTGGGAAAAGATGATGAATAATCGAGATTCTCGTGTTACATACGAGTGCCCAAATAACGAAGACTTGTCTTTACTCGAGATTTGTCTTCTTCGTTGGAAAGAAATGAAGACAAAACAAGAAAGGAAGAAAACGTGAAAAAATGAAGGTAGGGGTTTTTTTGTTGTGCTTCAATTCGTGCTCCATTAACAGAAAATTTGGGTGCTCCAAGCGAGAGAGGACAAAGAATAGAGAAGATGAAAAGCATAAGAAGAAAATGTGAGAACATAAAGAGTTTGGGGTTATGTCTTTAGGGTTTTTAATTTCTATCAATATTTTTTTTTGACAAAATTGTCTTTCTAGTTCAGGCCTTCCTTGGCGATTTTGGACTTTGAAGAGTTCTCTCCAATATTGGAGTGGTTTATATCATGCAAAAATCTCCAAGAGATGTTTTTGATTATGAGGTTGACCTTGGCCATCCTTGTTAATAACCTGCAATTCAAGCTGTTTCCCAACTCAAACAGCTTTTGCAAAACCTTCCTCCTTTAAAAATTCCATCTACTGGCAAGAGAATTCTCCAGACTGATGCTCTAGAAATGCCGCACGCTCACCAGCAGGCAAACATTTGGCTGGCCAGCGATTTGAGGTCTTTATTTGAGACTGGTTTAGTCACTTCAAGTCCTAATTTGAGACAACGGCCACTTTGGGTTATCATTTGAGAAAATAGGCTCACTTTGGGTCATTTTTTGAAATTTTCCCTAAATTAGCATTGTCAGTATATGAACATTTGTTCTTTTTTTTTCCCTATCGATGTATATTTTTATGAGGGTCCAATGATTTTGTTTCGTTAATCTATAAAATTAGATGGAAAGAGGGTCCTTTCGGATGTATAGGAGGGAGAGTAGTGAGAGTGTAGGAGTGATGCAAATGGGCCTCGATTTTTTAAGAGATTTAGCCATATCTCAAATCCATCAATAATATCAGTACAATTTATATGTAGATTGATCCTGTGTTACATGCAAGGACAAACCATATCGAATTAGATTATCTTTATGCGTGAGAAAAAGTGGCTCATGGAAATCTTGTGACTAAGTATGTTCCATTTGTGTAACAATTTTTTTTTTTTTTGATGACCCAGGGAACCCCGCACCCCGCCGAAGACAAATTATTGATCTCTTCATAAAGCCATCATCTAGAGATGCATTTAGAAACTTATGTCGCAAATTAAGAATTTCAGATGGCCCATCCCCAATTTAAGGAGGAGTTGAGACACTGATTCATTGATGAAGGGAGAAGAATATGGAAATGTCAATCAAAATCACATAAAGAGTAAACTAAAATCAAGGGATGGACAGCTTTTGTTATATAAGGATCTTTTCATTTATTATTTACATGATTGTATTGTTTTTTTATAAATTTTTATGCTTTATAATATCTCTAATATAGGGGAAATTATTTCAACAAATTATAGGTCGAGATCAACAATCAAATGCCCTTGTTCTTTTAGGATGTTTGACGTAAATGGTGATCATAGATGACTTTGAAGGCCGTAGTTGTTTTTTCACTTAAATTAATTGCAACTTAACAAATTTAATAAAGAAGGAATGGTGCAAATTGCAATGGAAGGTTTCATTTGCCTAAAACTTGATCATCCTTCACCCTACCCGATTCAAATTGGACAAACATGAGGGAGACTAAAACAAGAGAATCATCATTTGACAATGTTAAATGAAAATGTCCATTATTTAAACATTTACAGAGGGTTGTGAAATGACTGAAAGCAGGAGGAAAATCATTCATAACAACAATCAACGACCGATCAAGAGATGATGATCGAGCATCAGTCATCAGGAGAAAAACCAACAAGTGGACAAAAGAGAGCATATTATTTTGTACTGAGGCAAAGGGCTCATTTGTGGTGGCTGAGCACCGAATATACAGTCTGAATTATGGTGAGCGCAAAGAGGAAGACGGCAGCGATGAGAGACGATGTAACCCAAGGATTCCTGAAGTAGGTGCGGATGAAATTAGCCCTCCACATGTTCCAGCGCTTATGGCAATACTCGTTGACCTTCTGGAAGGTGTCGGGGACGCTGCTTTCAGGGCTGATAATCACTATTGGCCAGCGAGCCGAACATCTTGGCTGCTGCCTCATCGCTATACAGGGTATTCAGGATGATATCCTGGGTGCGGAGCAGCGCGATGTCCTGCCCGTTGCTGATTAAGTGGACCATGCAGTAGATGTAGGACATGACCTCGTTCCCAGTCCCGGCAGGGGCGCGCTCGAACGCCATGAGGTTGAGGAACGCGGACTTGGTGCTGTCATCCACCGAGATCCTGGGGAGCGTCAGGACCCCGTCTGCAAAGGAGATGTCATTGAGGCTGTCGATGTCGCTCATCTTGAACTGGATCCCATGCTCGCTGAGCTCGGTGGCCGAGGCCAATTGGGTAAATCCTGTACTCTTAATCCTCCCCACCTTGTCCTTCTCGGGCTTTATCAGCATGCTCTTCCTCAAGACGTCCAGGACGTGCGGGCATTTGCCCAACGTGGTGACCGCCGTGCCACCGAAGAAGAAGTCGAGGATGAGCCTATTGACGAATTCGTCATCCTGTGTTGTTGGAGTAAATTCAGTACATTGAATCTGAGTTGTGGTCGTATCAGTACTACTAGCGTGAAAGGGGAAACAAAAAATGAAGTTTTCGACAAGGGTGATAGATTCAATAAAGAAATTGTTGGTTGATCTTGAACTATTGGATTCAGTGGATCCCTCCCATGTGAGATTATCAAGATGTACTGTTAGGTGCACATAGTATGGCGGTTAGCATAGGCGCAATAGCCTCTCTTATGATGGACGGAAATCTAATAAAGTAACCTCTTGGCCATTGCTCGCGACAACCACCAGTCGATCCAGCAGTAGCATGAAAAGGTTGTTCTCCAGCATCTGCATATCATTCTCAATGTACGGCAATTGGTAGAACATCCCGTGGTAGCTGAAGATGGGGTCATTGGGCGCGTAGTCTCTCACCCTGCCAGATAAAAACCCCAGGAACTCAAGCATGAAGCAGCCATCAGTGAACATTAGCTCCAGGAACTGGCCCACCGTGCCCTCGCTGCTGCCCTCCTTCCACTTCGGTTCCAGCATGCCGTAGCTCTACATATCCCTTAGCACTGAGCCAATCACATGCGTATCAGACCACGTTAGAAAAAACAGACCAACATCTTTTTTAGCAATTGCAATTGGCTCTACATATCCCTTAACACTCAACATAACGAGCCTACCCAGGTCATCTCTCTCTCGCTCTTAAATTTATTTATTTTTTCTATAGAGAAGAGTACTAGCACTTACACATGTCTCATCATCTCATCAACTGGAGTTTCTGCTGCTTGTAAAGGATCCACACGCGGCACACTTCCAGAGTTAACACGCTGATTGAATTGCCTCACAGAGGATATCAAGTGGAAAAATAACGGTACAAAGGTCCCACATCCACCCTCCTTGAACAATATCTTAAAAGTATTGAGTGGAGAAAAGTGCACTGTGCTAGTCATCTGGTACCACCTGGGGTAATTATGAAAATGATGAGTGTCCAAATTCGTACTGAATATTGATGCATCACAAGCTGTATACTTACAGGCTCCACAAAGCCGGATATGTTGTTGCAGAAAAATATTGGTTGATTGAACTTCTCACCATGTACATATAGCTGCAGAGTGAAACAACGCCAGTGGTAAAATGAATAATATTAAGTTGCGCAGATAATGCAAAAAAGTCATAATGCCCACCAGAAACCCCACTTTGACTTGAAAATCACAGGAACATCAAACCATCATTTTATGAAAGGAAACAAATGACAAAGCGGTCCTCAACCAGGAAAACGAAAAAGAAAGCGGACATAGTCTGGCCTTTCTAAGCATGAAATTTGGACACAGTTACGAAACTATTTTTTTTTTTTTTTTTTGGTAAAGGTAAGTATTATAGACGATTTTCACCATACAAATGTACAAGGAGTGAAACGAGGCTCCGACCCACACTCAACGGGACAACATGTCTCTGGAGTGGGGGGGGGCCTCGGTCACACAAAAGGAAATACAACAAGCATGAGCGGCTTCATACAACCCTCCAAAACAAGCTACCCAAAAATGGTAGGATCTATGCCCCAACAACGTTGTAATCGCCTGTTTCTTGGAGAGTCAGGAACTACACCGAGAGTCAAGGCTTTATCTTTGACTGCTTTGATGAGGTGTTGCTTCATCGATGGCAAAAACAAGCTTGAGGACCTGAATGTAATGTTGTTCCTGGTTTTCCAAATGACTTAACAAAGAGCACCAAAGGAGAATCTGGCTATGTCATCATAGAAACCACTCCCCGAGAGCGTGGTGATAATCCATTGCACATTCTCCAACCAGGGACGGTTAGTCCACACAAGATTGCATTTCGCGGCCCAAAAAGTAGCAAGGCAAGTGGAAATATGGCAATCAAAAAATAGGTGGTCTATAGAGTCCGGCCTTGTGTTACAAAGAGCACAATGGACAGATGCCAATCTACCATGGGACATCAAGAATACCTGGGTGGGGAGCCTATTCCTGGAGATAAGCCAGAGGAGGAATTGGTGCCAAGGAACTAAGGAGTTACTCCACACCAAAGCTGCCCACGGGACCGGTAGTGCTCGCCTCCTAATATTTGTCCAGGCGGACGCAGAGGAAAAAGTGCCAGACGAATGTCTGGTCCAATAGAAGGAGTCCGGGCCATGTGACAATGTAGGGACCACAACCTGCATAGAGAGAATTTGTTGTAAAATCTCCTGGCCGTCCGGAGAGAATAAGTCAGCAACTGTAGCTTGTCGTTGAAGCACTGCTCAATATATATCAGGATTTGGGAAGACCGAACTGAGAGGGCCTATCTCTAGCCATGGGTCAAACCATAGCGAGGTAGATGTTCCATCCCTAATCCTCCACCTGAAGTAATCTTTGACCTCCTCCCTAAGTGCAAGTATTTTCCGCCAAGCCCAAGAACAAATTGTCGGGGCTGTTGTGGTCCAGAAGTACTGCCCTTTGAGGTGAGTCATATGGATCCATTTGCACCAGAGCGACTCTTTGTCAGTAAAGAGAATCCAAATGTGCTTGATCATAGCCGCTTTATTACTGTCACGGATCCGACGAATCCCTAGTCCTCCCTCCTTTTTGGGGAGACAAACATCGTCCCAAGAAACTTTTGCACCTCCTACACCAAGACCTGGGCCTTTCCACAAAAATTGCCGGCATATCTGTTCTAATCTATCAATGATAGAAGCGGGTAGCCAAAAGATGGATGCCCAATATGCTTGGATTGCATGCAGAACGGATTTAATCAATTGTAATCTACCCGCAAATGATAGAAAACGATGAGTCCAAGACTGAATTCTAGCCAGGAGGAGACTTACCAGGGCATTACAGTCCGTTTTGCTCAACCTCATAGTAATGATAGGAATGCCCAAGTAGCGAACCGGAAGAGACCCCAGTCTTATATTCAAGATTTGCAAGAGCTGATGCCGCAGAGCCTCCGAACCGCCCGAGAGGAATACTTCACTCTTGCTATTGTTTGGGATAAGTCCACTCCATTGAGAAAACAGGTGAATACCCTCCTTCATGCATCTAACCGAATTGACGTTGCCCTGGCAGAAGATGAAGACATCATCCGCAAAGAAAAGGTGCGAAAGGCGGGAGGACTTACATCTCCAATAAAACCGGAATTGAGGCCGGCGGGATTGCACCTCAAGGATGCCTGTGAGCACTTCCATGGCCAGAGTAAATAAGTATGGAGATATTGGGTCGCCCTGCCGAAGTCCTCTACTGCTATTGAAGAAACCATGAAGCTCACCGTTAATAGAGATAGAGAATTTGGGAGTTCGCACACATACCATAATTAGGCGCACTAGATGCTCAGGAAAGCCGAATGCCCTGAGAGTGGTCTCCAAGAAGTTCCAATCCAGCGTGTCATAAGCTTTCCAGAAGTCCACTTTGATGGCGCACTTAGGAGAATAAGTAGGTGAGTGGAACCCACTAAATAGTTCTTGGGCCAGGAGAATATTATCAGTAATACGCCTGCCTCTAACAAAAGCCGTCTGAGCAGGGCTGATGATACCTGGGAGAACTGCAGCAATTCTATTTGCCAAAATCTTGGTAATGCACTTATAGATAGTGTTACAGCAAGCGATGGGTTGAAAATCACTTACTGAGGAAGCATTTGGTATTTTAGGAACCAAAGCTATGATTGTGCAATTAATCTCACGAAGTAATTGTCCAGAATGAAAGAAGTCCTGAACCGCCTCTATGACGGATGGTCCCACAATATCCCAATTCTTTTTGAAAAATTCAGCATTGTAACCATCAGGCCTAGGGGCTTTGTCCCCCGCTAAAGAAAACATAGCATTTCTAATATCCTGAGAGAGAATCGGTTCAGATAAAAGCCTAACCTGGTCATCATTCAGCACATGCTGTAGAACTTCCTTGATCTCCTCCGTAGATGGTGTCAAGGTCGTGCTTGCCGGAGCCAAGAGATCCTGAAAGTAAGATGTGAATGCCTGGTGGACATCACCTGGATCAGATATCAAATTACCCACACCATCCTGGATTGTAATAATCCGGTTGCGCAAGTGATGCTGGTTTACCGAGTGATGAAAAAAGCTTGTGTTTTGGTCACCCTCTTTGAGCCACCTGATTCTTGATTTTTGTCGATAGAACGACTCCTCAAGGGACCGAAGAGTATAGTATTCCCGGGTTTGAGCACCCTCAACTTCGGCCAATGCACTATTATGAGGATCTTGATGAAGTGCCTCTTGAGTTGAATGGAGAGCTTGCTTGGCTGCATTAGACCTCATTGAGATGTCAGAATACGTCTCCTTGTTCAGCTGCTTCAGCTTAATTTTCAATAGTTTAAGCCTAGAGCATAACTTATACATGGGGGTGCCAGAGAATTGGTGAGCCCATGTTTGCATTACAATAGATTTAAAATCTGGGTGTGTCATCCAAAAGTTAAAGAACTTGAATGGCTTCTTTCGAGTTCGATTGGTCAATACACGAACTAGAATCGGGGTATGATCCGATATTCCAGGGGGAAGAAAGGAGGTCTCTGAATAAGAGTATTCTGAACTCCACATATTGTTGACTAAAACCCGATCAATCTTTCGTTGTTTCCTATTTTCCCCTGAATAAGAGGACCAGGTGAAACGAAAGCCAACGTACCGAAGGTCATCAAGTCCAGCTTGAAGAAGACACTCCTTGAATTCATCAAAAGATGGGTGCCAAATATCCGGACTACCTAAACGGTCTGAAGGATCCCGAATAGCATTAAAGTCACCACCCACAATCCAGGGGCTATTTAACATGGAGGTACTCAACCGGATTAAATCAGTCCACAAAGATCTACGAGCAATATAAGTATGTTCACCGTATATGGCCAAAAGATGGAAGGTAGAACCCGAATGCAAAATCTTAACAAGGCCATGAATCATTTGGCTAGAAACAAAATGGCTAGAGAACTCCACCAAAATTGGATTCCAACCTAGCC
Source organism: Corymbia citriodora subsp. variegata (assembly GCA_014858505.1). Lineage (NCBI taxonomy): Eukaryota > Viridiplantae > Streptophyta > Magnoliopsida > Myrtales > Myrtaceae > Corymbia > Corymbia citriodora. Next base: position 97,336 of record MU089685.1, on the reverse strand, counting down.
AAGTGCGGCCCCTAGCGGAGAAATCATAGTTGGCTAGCCAAAGCCACCCGGGGAGGAGGCTAGATGAAATGCGCTCAAAATGGTGAGGCGGGACTTTAGTCTCCATAAGTCCAAGACAACAAATGCCATTAGTCCGCACAAAATGCCTCACTTCTGATTGCCTAACCGGATCCATAATACCCCAAGTATTCCAAAAACCAAAGTTCATATTACATATAATCAAAAAGAGGGGGAGGGACAAACGCTTACCTGCGTCTTCTAGACCGTCGCTTGCCATGTGACGGTTTTTTTGGGGGGGACTTCTTCTTAGATGAAGAACTTGCTTTGCCCCCTATCTGCTGCTGAGGAGTGGACTGCTGAGAATTGTGAGAGTCCTCCACCGGAAAGTTCTTGGCACACACCTCCTTGTCATTTGGTTGAGGGGTATTCTGTGCAACCATAGGGGAGGGCACCTCCTGTATTGCAGCCAACGAAGTGCTGGTCGCATCATCTACTTCGTCCAGATCATCATCTGATGAGAAGGAAGCATTGCTCGACATAGCCAGCTGCTGCAGGGTATCATCAACCCGAATTACTTCCTTGTTGCGGCTCCGAGGATGAGAAGGAGCAGTAGGCGATCTGATCAGTGTGGGTTCTGGATTCCCGGCCTTATTTAGAGGGTCACACTTGCTTGGTGCTTGATCACTCCTCTGTACCGACAAGTCAAGGGCCGGAACAAACTCTCCAGCTGGAGTAGCTTCTGTGTGAAGCTGGACAACAAGTTGTTGAGGCGAAACAACAGGTAGTTGGGGCATATCAGCTTGAGCCATTGGTGCAACATCTATCCGGGTCTGAACCGTGGCTAAATTTTGAGACATTCCAACCTGTTCAGTTGGTTGAGCTTCAGAGACAGGAGGTGGGACCGCCTGGTCAGCTGGGTTCCCAGCACATCTATGGCCGAATGTGTGACATCGCGCACATAAGACCGGCCTCCATTCATACTCAACAGACACCGTTCTGATCTCCCCCTTCATCCTCACTTTAACGGTATCTTTCCGAGCCTTAGAGGCTGACAGCTCAACACACACCCGTGCATATGCGAGCATTTTCAACTCCTCAGTATTTTGATCTACAAAGAGTGGTTTGCCAACCAAGCTAGCAATACTACTTATGCCCTTAGCAGACCATAAGGCTAGAGGGACATCCCTTAATCGAATCCACACCGGGACCTTGGAATGGTTGTTTTTTTTGAGTTCCAAAAGTGGTTCCCACTGCTGCAATATCAGAGGAACACGAGCAACCGTTATAGAACCACTGTCCAGCACTCTTCGTCTATACTCCACATCTGGAATACGGAAAAAGAAGAACCCCTTGTCATCCGCCTTGACCTCCACCAGCTTGGCGCCCCAAGCATGTTTAAGTGCGGCTTCAACCAACTGGAATGGAAGCCTCTTACCCACCAGGTACCCGACCAAACATTGAGCCCACATGGGGTCCATTGCAGCAAGAGTGTCATCACCAATATCAGCAATTTCTTCCCCATCAAATTCCACAGGGTCAACAAACGAGAGAGAGTAGCCTTTCACTGCTGTTCGGGCCACGCTTGCCCATGAGCGGGAAGCAACAGGTTCTTTAACATTCTGCGTTTGTGCAGATGGTTGGATCGTCGAGGGTTGAGTACCACTACGAGAGGGAGGCAGGCCACTACGATCAGAGGGACCAACGTGGGCTCCAATCTGTGGATGGTCCCCCTTGTTCACAAGATTCAGTGGAGGATCAACCACAGCGAGTCCAGGGTCGTTGAAGACCTTGCTGCCCCTGATTTCACCTGGACGACCACGGGATTTCGATCGACGAAATGGAGGCCGACTACGGCTCCTTCGGTGGCTACTCTCCACCCCATTTGAAGTATGGGGCAGGGGAGGACGAGCTCTATCCATATAGCAACAGAACAGCCAGCAACAGACCAGGCGCTACATTCAGAACCCTATCCCAGATCCAACAAGATTGTGGCAGATTGGGACATACCTGGCTCAAATGCTTCGGTGAGCTTGTTTTCCTTAGGGAGAGGAGTAATCCCTCCGAAAATCAGCTCCAACGGAGCCCTGTGGTGGCCGGGGCAGCAGCTCAAAGATGGGCGACTACAGTAACTCGGGAGCAGAGTTTTGGCTCACAGACGGTGAAAATCTTTTGTTCTTAATCTCTATTTATTACGAAACTATTTTTGTTAATTGAGGATGTCAACAAATGTGTAGGTCATTGTTTCACCCTGTACCAATTAATCATCCACAGACTAGTTTTCCTCGTTTTACTTTCGGGTCATAGATAGCGAAATTTCAGCAAACAGCAATAAAATCCTTCACAAAGTCCAGCCTCTGAGCCAATTCCCATCTACTGTAGGAGCTTTTCACTCTTTATTTGCAATTACACCGTATTTTATCATTTGTATGTTTTACATGGCCATCATATGAAAGTTCATTTTTCACTGAAAAAGATCATTTTGCACATGAAACATGAATGCCTTGTATAAGTAAGTACTTATTCATTTTAATTTGGTCATCAGAACTCTTCTTAATTAACAAAAAATTTCAATTGATAGCCAATGTTTTCTGTGTCAAGTTTACACCTTCATCAAACCACAGAAAATAGTTACAAGCAAATACAGTATACAGCCAACATTTTTCCACTATAAGTGAATTCCTAAGTCCCATCAACCAAGTAACTTGAACTCTCACAACAAAGTACATCAGATAGTTTGAACTGAATCCTCCAGTGTTTATCCTGAGAATGGCAACATAATAATCAACAGCATGACAACATATTTATGCAGAAGTTTTGACCAAAAATGTAATAGCTACCAAACTATTTCATGGCCAGAGTAATGGCTATTGAAGAGTCATCTATCTGCATCCAAGTACAAATGCCATACAGACACCAGCTGGATAATGTAGGATGGAACAAGTCTGGTAAGATGGATCTAATGAACTTTGCAGCCCTAAAAAGAATGAAACTATTCCATTGATTTGAAATATTCTCTAAGAGCCGCTTGACATATTTTCCTATAGAAATAGCATATTATTTAATATGACATTTTCCCAGTAAGAAATGATATATGCAAAAATATAATAAATAAGCCCCAAAAACAGTATAACAACAGTGACCTTCCACATGTTACTTGCATCTTTAAAAGCTGCTAGGTGGAAACAATTGAATAAGCCATCTTGGAGGTAAAAAACAAGCTTAGCTTCAAGACGCAAGTCACAAAACAAATTCCATGCCAAAACGCCCAACTTTTTCTGCTTAAAAAAATTAGACCAAAAGTCCCATCTTCATATCAGTACCCGTGTGGAAATTACACAAAAGAAGATGCAAAACAAGAAGTTCATGCTAGCTCATAATATACACCAATAAATCAATATACATGCTAATACATATGAAAAGCATATAACTGTAAATTACAGACCAGGGGTATGTCAAAGGTGGTTAAACTCCCAACAGGCTTGCTTGCAACAAAGACCATCCGTATGCTTGACAAGTAGATAGTTCCTCTTGCTTTCACACGACCCCCTTGGGATCTAATGACAATGGATCCAAAAGAACATTCATTATCTGTCTGACACAATCTCTAAAAAACCTTCAATTGCTAAGAGCAAACTTTTTATTTCTTCAACATACATACATTCCAATAACACAATCTTAATCGCGCACATGACAGCAGTTTTCAGTTAATGACAATTGACAATCACACTGACAATATCATCAACCCAACTTAGATCGAAAATGAGATAAAGAAACTCTCAATGCAATCTGACCGTTGATTTCCCACGAAATCCTCCATACATGCTAAAGTCGACAATAAACCCTGTAGACCATTCACAGATCATGCCAACCTTGCAACTTGCAGATGCACCAAGCATCCTTCGTCATCGATTTATGCGCTCTTCGAATGCCTCCCCCTCCTCAATCCTATTCTATTTTTAAGAACTTCCACATCCCAAAGAAATATGCTCTTGCTTGGATTAACCAATCTATTCTCAAAAGATTAGGAATCATTCACGACAATTAGAGCAGAAATCTCAACTCAAGCCCTGTCCTCCAACACAATTTACAACACCTAAAGAATAAATTGATCACAACCACCTCCCAATCCCACCACGTTATCCAACACTAAACCCGCAAAGTTCTCCGGCAAGGCGAATTCCACTTCACCAAAAAACAAAAGGTCTCTCTTTTCTGGCTATAGCATTATCAAGCAAGACGCTTTCCGATCCACGCTCAATTGATCCATCAAACATAAATACGCAAGACGAACATAAACCCATTAAAACCATTCCTTTCAGCCTAATGGGTAAAAAGGGTTTCCATCAACAAGAGCCATTCTTAGGCAAAAGCATTCGATCGCAACACACATCGGAATCGGAGGATTACCCGGGAATCTTAGGGTGCGTTTGGTAACATGTCTATTCATAGGAACAGTTTCTTTTGAGAAATAGTTTTTTTCTATTTCTACTCCCTGGACCAATTTCTGAGTAAAATAGAGCTTTTGGTAACTACAAAATTTTCTTATTCTTGGAATAGAAAATGAATAGAAATGCATTTGGAATTGACAAAAAGTTTTTATTTCTTTCTTCCCTAATGGTGACGGCAACCAGTGGGTAGCGGCGGCGACTGGCGACAGCGGCCATTGGCAATGGCGGTGGCAATTGGCGGCTGGTGAGCGAGGGCGGCCGGCGACCGATGGCCGCCCGGTGGTGGGCGGCGGCCTGCAGGCCGCCATCGTCGGTTGCCACCACCGCTGCCGCCGGTCACCGCCTCTACTGCCGGTCACCGCCTCTGCCGCTGGTCGCCATCGCCGTCGCTGGTCCCCTCTAGTCACGCCGGGCGAAGGTCAGCGACGAGAGGCCAGCCACCGGTGATGGCAAGTGGTTGGCAAGTGGGGGCGGCAGCGTGTGTCCAACGATGAGCGATAGGTAGCCAGCGAGTGGGGGCAACGGCGTGCGTTCGATGATGGGCGGCCGGCGACTAGCGACGGCAGGTGGCGACAGGCGATGGGTGGCAGTGGATGGGTGGCGGTGTGCTATAGGTGATGAATAGTCCTCAAGAAATCCTAGGAATAAGAAGCTACTTTTTTCTACTTTTCATTTCTACTCCAAATCTATTTCTAGGAATAACTTTCTATTCTTGGAAATAGAAAAATCAGTTTACGTTACCAAACGCATTTATATTCTTTTTCTATTCTAGGGAACAAAAGAACAGAAAAATAGAGAAGCAGAAACGTTACCAAACAGAGCCTTATTGACCTCGAACTCGATGCCGTCTCGGGCCAGGACGAACATCTCGTTGACGAAGGGAATGGGCATGTCGTTTGTGAACAGTTGAGGGTTCAGAGCCATTGCGCTTCTTCCTTCGCAGTCAGCCGCGGAGGATGATGATCGGATCAAATTCGAAGGCCTGCAGATTCTGGACGAAGAAAAAGGAAGGAGAAGGAAGAAAGAAAGAACGAGAAAAAGAAGCTTGGGAATGAGTCGGTCCGGTCGAGAAGATGCCCGGGAACATTCTAGGCAAAGGTATTTTACAGCCTTTCCGAGAAAAGTTGTGAATTTGCAATAAATTTCCTACATTTTTACCAATTTAATATATCGAATATTACTCTCTTTATATTGAGTTATATTATTTTAAAAAAAATCTCAAAAATGGCACACGCGATGGCCACCTTTATCATAAATTAGTTACTTGAAATCAATATACCACATTTACATCAAGCTATTTTTCGTGTCAGGAAAAAATCTAATATTAATATACTCATGATAATTTTTTTTTCGTTATTTTTAATATGATATTTTATTAATTGTTGACATGGAAATAAGTGTGACAAATAATTCGAATAATTGGCATGCAACGTGGATCGGATGTGGACATTCAACAGAAACGAGTCTCTTGAATGCGGTCGTTTTGGGGAAGTTAGATCCAAAGAAAATGAATTGAGATTGGCAAATTAACAAGGATGGTTGAAAAAAAAAAGTCCAAAAAGGAGAATCAAATAAATAGAAAAGAAACTTTACCAAAAAAAAAACAAATAGAAAAGAAAAAAAGCAAAAGTGAATTTCTCCGTCATTCTAAAAAAATCTAAAACTAAAAAAATGAAAACCTATTTAAAAATTACATAATTGCTTTATTGCAGGAAATACTTATGAAAATTAAATGAGGAACTACCATAGAAATATGAAACAATCTTCTAATTTTATGGAGTCAAATTAAATTAACTCCTCAAATGTTTTACGATATCATATATGATTTGATTTTGTATGTACTATAACGAGGCAATGAACCCTTTTAAGATCAATAATTTTCAATTGACAGTTCAAATAATTAGTTTATGCTAAAGTAAAGTCCATATATATATATATATATATATATATTCTAGCAATATAGGATCTTAAGAGGCGTACTTAGAGAACAACCTAAATAAATTTTCTTATAGTATTTTTATATAGCTATAGATTCTTGATCTCCTTAGTTTCTGTTCAGTAAAGAAAATCGTCCCTCAATGGCATTAGAGCTCATAAGGGCATTGCAGTTCTCTTCCTACGTATATGTGCCCAACTTTGTTGCATTAAGACCTAATGAGACTAAATATAACCTTTGGAAAACCCAAGTACTCTCACTAATTCATAATTGGGATTCGTCGGGATTCTCCATCAGATGCCACCGTTGCCTCTCCAAGATGGTAGATCAAGATTGTCGAGCATAGTTTGTTGCACGTCTGTGATTACCACACCGCTATCAGTATAATATGTATATTTTTTTGGGCATTTGTCAATGGGCTTGTGTTGAACATACATCATTTGTATTTTCTTTTTCTTCAACATAATTAGCTTGATAATTTGTTTTCAACCAACAATTTTTTTCCCTATGTCGCTTTACATGGGGGTTATAGTGATTTATTGAGAAACCGACGATCTTTTTCTAATTGATTTATTATCTTGCAAATACTGCAGGTAGATTTTTTTTTTCTTTGAAGAGTTTTCTCCTCCTGTTTTATTTTTCCACAAGCTCCTTGTTCCATTCTTAGATTTATAAGAATGGGCATTTATTTTAGACTGAAAGTCACTTTCAACGAAATCTTCATAATATAATATTAGTCTTTTTTCATATGCCTCCAAAGAGCTAATTAATTCACGGTGGTTTTTAAATCCTTAGATTCTTCTATAGCGGTGACAAAAGGATTGTGTTCTCTAATAAGTGTCACAAATATCTTTTCTACTACCCTCATTTCATCTCCATAAATCCTCATTTGATTTACTCATCCATTCAATCTTCCACATTATTGTTTGAGGGTCCCATAATTGTTAATTGTAGCATTTTGAAGAGACTGAAATCTAATGGCTTGTGCCTTTGTTGGAGAAAATTATCCAAAAAGTCCTAAACCTATTGCACTTTTGCTAATTTAGTCATAAGCATTTCAATTTTATCAAGTCAATCCTAAACCTTTTCACTTCTTATCAATTAAGTCCATCCAACCAATTTTAACTAGAAATTGCTAATGTGGATGGTTTGATACTAACATAGCACTTTTTTAATAATATTTTGATTTTTTTTTTGATTTTGGATATGGCCGACAAGGGTTGCTAGCCCTCACCAGTCAGAGGCAAGGGCTGGTTGACTCTCATTGGCGAAAGTGAGGGTGTGCAAGCCTTCACCTAGAAGCGATGAGGATGGCGATGCCCTTGCCAGATTTGGCCAGGCAAGGACTTGATAGTAAGTGAGATTGCTGCCCTTGTCTGGCTAGATCTAGCAAGGGAAGCGATCTCGTTGGAGGCCATTGCCTAGGGCCGACAAGGGTGTGACGCTCTCACCCAGAGTCGATGAGGGTTGGTTGGCGAGGGTTGGCTAGCAACCCTTATCGGCTAGATCCAAAATCCAAAAAAAATTCAAAATATTATTAAAAAAGTGTAACGTCAATGTCAATCCATCCACATCAGTAATTTTCGGTCAAAAGTGATCGAATTGACTCAATTGGCAAGAAGTGAAGGAAGTAAAAAGATTTATGACTCAATTGGCTAAATTAAAAGGTTTGTGATTGAATTGACAAAAGTACAATAGATTTATAAATTTTTGAACAATTTTCCTGTCTTCGTTGCGTCTCGAATTTCTTCTTTTAGTATGTTCTTTAATTATGTGTATACGAAACCCGATTTGATTGGAAGGTGCTTGTTGGATTAACGCCCAGCACACTTATCCAATGTGCATTAGAACTCAGAGAGTTGGTTGTTGTAGTCTTATTCTAGGTGCTTGTCAACTAGAACTCCTTACAGCCAAAGAAAAAGGAGTCCTATGTTTGCGCCGTTGACTTCTTCGAGCCTTAAAGTGGGAGAAAGTTCTCCTTTCCTTGGTAGGACAAAGGAGATCTAAACATCGGGTGAAGTTTGTGCAGAGAATCCATCATCCAATCGGGGCATTTTCTTCGTGACGAAATGAGTTTCAAGTATTCCATGACTTGTTTATCGAGCAATTCCGTGAGGTTAAATGCTATGGAGTTGAGTATAATCTTGAACAGGAAAACACTTTAGCATTGTGAGCAATTGTATCTCTGTAATCTCCAATTCATTAGCTGGTTATTTGCGGTTGACCCTCCCCGTGGAGTGGTTGATGATGGTTGGATTGAATCGTGTGAACTTTTCCTCATTGCTTATCATTTCATTTCTTTGGTGGTTTTGTTCTCTCGCATTATTTAATTGCTTACATTCTTTGGCTTCTGCATTATCTTAGAACACATGTCTTGGTGGTTTTTGCTCCAATGGTTCGTGGAAATATTATTTCCAAGAGTGCTTGTCGGATGACATGCAGAGCCCTTGCAACTTTTTGTAGTTGCTCTGCCAGAAGCTTGTACCTTCCTAGAGAGCCGCATATCATTTCTCCGCGATGTCGCGTAAATCTTGTGCCGTCAAGAAAGTAATCATTTTAATGCTTGAGTAAATATAGTTATTTTCATCGAAAGTAGGAATGGTAGTGAGATAGAGTTGGCCATCATTTTGGTGTCGGGTATTTGGGTGGGTGATTTTAGTAGCGGGTGGATAGGACTCAAGCCCAATACCAACCGAATGAGGCCCTAATGCCACGGTTAGCTTTTAGTGTTAATGTGAAAGTGTGTATGTTTGTGAGAATTTTACTCAGCAAAGGAACAAAGGAGCTTTTGGAGCTTCTTGTATGGTCAAAATGTTTGGTACAAGGGATTTATGGAGCTGTAGTTGGTCTGAACGTGAATGAACGAGGATGAAGCCTTCAAATAGTCCTTCCTAATCGACTCTTGTGCTAAGAATCTCTGTCACAAACAGAGAAATTTGCTTCATATTTCATGTTGGACAGATATTTAGCCATTACTTCAAGCCACCACCAACTAAGCTAGAACCACATACTTTAACTACTTACAATAGATCTAGAAACTTGTAGAGTCCTGGCTTTTCTGGAAAATTGACCACAACTTCAACAAAATTTAATCAAAAAGAAAATGTTTTACATTTGCCTAAAACTTGATCATCCTTCACATTACCTATCCAAGTTGGGCCAAAATGAAGAAGATTCAAACAAGAGAATCATCATCTGATAGTTATATATAAACAACCAAATGTCCATCATTCATAACATTTAGAGAGGAAAATAAGCACTACTGAAAATAGGAGGAAATCATTCATGACCACAATCAATGGCCAATCAACAGATAATTATCGAGCATCAGACATTAGGAGTGTCGCGACCTCACCTCGGGTGCACCACCTAGGGTTTGGCTAATGGATTACTAAGCCTAAACTTAGTTCGGGTTCTCCCAAGCCCATACCAATTCGCGACTTAGGATTTAAGTTTTTTTTTAACATGCTAATGATTTTTACTTAGGAGTCGCCACTGATCTTTTTTGGTGGGTCGATTAGAAACCCAAGTAAAGTAACAGGAGAATTACTTCACTCCTACGAACCAGAGACTATGGGATCGGGGACTTAATTACGTTAGATTTCTCTAACGCCCTTTCGGTACCTTTTCTCTTTTATTAAAAAAAAATGTTTTGCAAACAGTTTGGATTGATTTTAATTTAATCCCTAAAATGCATTGTGATCATGCGAGTGCGCAATCATAATTTAACACTCATTAAAGCAAAGCAATAAATAAATTGCAAGCACAGAGAAGAGATACTTACCTCGAAGCAACGAAAGCATCTGCAATGTTAGCTTACAAAAAATCACATCAATGATCCTAGATATGATTTCTAATTAACATGCAATCATTCAATTTTTTAAGGTTTTAAATTACTGAATGAGGCCTAAAAAAACTAAGTGCAATGCATGCGATGACGTGTAAAAGTGTCTAACTATAATAACATGCAACATGCAACCTAATATGCAAATTATATGTCATGTGGCACTAATTATTTAACTTAATCTAATGCTAGAAAATATTTAATGCAACTATCCTAGCATGTCACACACATGGAAGATGACCTAATTCTACATGACATGAACATGGCAATTTTTATATTTTATTTTATTTTTTATAATCAAAATTCGAAATTAAAACTAACCTATAGTTAAACATGCAAACTATTCTAAAAGAAAATATTCTAATAAGAACCACATCCAACTAAACTATATATTTTTTTTGGGTTTTCTTTTATAAGCAAAATCAATTTGAACAAATGCATCAAGAAAAGCATGGCAACAATCAGGCAAGATATTATCCTTTTTCATCTAATTTTGGAAATAAATTGACGAATCGTATCTCGGGCATGAGATCGGATTGGCTAATTTTTTAGAAGAAATCGTGAATCATATCTCGGGCATGAGATCGGATTGACGATTTTTCCGTGCAATCGCGAATCGTATCTCGGACGTGAGATCGGATTGGCGATTATGACACGTTAAGAAATTAGGGAATAATCCCTAATTTAAAAAGGCTACTTGAAATTTGGATAATATAGTAATGAGTCCAATCAAATATATCCGCGATATTTCAAGTAAGGAAACTAAATATTCAGAAAAATCAAATCAGACTATATTTTACCTAATCTGTGAATGGTGGATCGTCGCACGGTGTGGGCCAAGAACAACAGGTTCTCGGTGGTGAAGCTCGGATTGGCGACAGCTTCTTTTCTGAAATTTGCACGTCACCCAAAGAAGGCAAATCCAACCCTTGGACTTTCACGAATTGAACATGCAGAGAATTTGCTGGGCGTTGCTGGAATTTATGTGGCAACCGCTAGAATCGCTGGATGAAACACGGGAAAGCTGCGGAGTGAGCGAGGATGGGCTCGTTGACTTTGGTCTCGGAGATGCGGCTTCCGAGACGTGAGAATTACCAAATCACAACTCACAATTCTTGTGAAAATTGTGGCCGTGATCGCCGGTCGCTGCCTCAAGATTGAAAGTCATGATCCGGATCCCCTTCTTTTCTCTCCTCTCTTGTCTCTCTCTCTTTTCTGTGGATTTTTTGTGTGTGTCTTCAGTGTGTGTGACCCCCCTTTTTATAGGTGTGAAGACTATGATATTTAAGGAAAGATGATAAATTTGCACGTTATCTATTTAGCTCTTGTATCCCACGTGCAATATTTTTCAAATATTTCATCCAACGCTTTCCTTAAATATGAGAATATTCTCGGGAACATTCTCATATTCCCGGGAATATTCTTATATTCCAATTCGTCACCCTTTAACGAGAATATTTCGTCCGACACATTCCTTAAATATTGAAAGAATAATGCGAATATTCCCAGGAATATTCTCATATTCCAACTCGTCACTCCTTAACGGGCCTAGTCAAATTGTTTTCCCTTGTGGGCTTAGTCCAACTTATTAAATTAAAGCTTAGAACCATCAATTGAAGCCCTGCCACATGTCCAATGCAAATGCAATAATAAATGCTCCTAAAACTATATGCTATGAATTTAATCCTAATATTTTTTGTTTAGGGGTTAAAATTAATCCCTAAATTTTTGTGCATTAAATTACGAATGATCAATCAAAATTTATATGTCAACAAGGAGAAACACCCAAAAATACAAAATAGAAATTATTATGCAAAGGCAATGGGAAGGATTCAGTAGTAGCTGAGCACCGCATATATGGTCTGAATTATGCCGAGCACGAAGAGAAAAAGGGCGGCGATGAGAGACGATGTAGTCCAAGGATTCTTGAAGTAGGTGTGGGTGAGACTAGACCTCCAACTGTTCCAGGGCTGTTCGCAGTACTTACTGATGTCCTTTTGCACGGTGTCAAGGCTGTTGATGGATTCCACCGTCACTTCCTTGCACAGTGAGTTGAATAGCTTGGCGACCGCCTTGTCGCTGCCGATGGCATTTTGGATGATGCCTTGGGCGTGAAGCAGCGCAACATCGTGCCTGTCGTTGATTATGTTGTCCATGAAGTTGACATAGGACGTGACCTCTGTCCCAGCCCCGATGTGCAAGCGCTCGAACGTCATGACGTTGAGGAACATGGACTCGGTGTTGTCATCCACCGTAATAATGGGGAGCGTCAGGACCCCTCCGGCGAAAAAGATCCCCTCGAGACTGCTGGTCTTGTTCCTCTTGAACCGGATCCCAGCCTCACGGAGCTCGGTGGCCGACCGGATTATCTCATGCTGGTCCGTCTCGGTCTTCTTCGGCAGGCACTTACTGAAGACGCCCAAGACATGCCCCATCCCCGCGGTGCCCGTGTCGAGGGGGCTTTTGTCACCCTGCATGGTTGGAGCAAAGTCAGTGCATTGAATACGAGATTATTGTCTTGTCGATACTCGATATTACTTGCTTCTCCCATAGAGGTGGTTATAATAAAAAATTATCACCTCGCCGCCCTTAGGCCCCACATTTTTCTTCTTTTGCCGGTCCTTCCCGGGCTCCATCAGCAGGCCTTCCCTGACGACGTCCAAGACATGCAGGCGTCTGCCCAACCCCGTGCAGGGGTACTTTATTTTTTCCTTGAGGTGGAAGAACTTTAGGATGAGCTTGTTGACGTCATCCTGGGTTGTTGGAGTAAAATCAGTGCATTGAATACGAGTCTTGTCGTGTCGACACCACTCGCATAAAAGGGCTAAAAAAGGAGTCTCTGGTTGAGGTGTTAGATTTAAAAATGAATTTATTAATTGATCTCAAACCAAGATGCGAGACCCATTTGAGATCACCAAAATGTATTATTACGTGAACATAATACGGCGGTTTGTGTGCTTACAATAATCTCTCTAACGACCGTGTGAAATAAAAGAAACTAACCTCCCCACCAATGTTGTCAATGGTGGCCATCCAATATAGCACTAGCATCGGCAGCTGATTCTCCAGCATGAGCATGTCCCGTCTTATATACGGCGTTATGTATGCCAGCCTGTGGGTGCTGAAGATGGGGTCACTGGGCAAATAGTCATTCATCTTCTTCTCTATCTTCTTCTCTATCATGACAGCCCAGGCCTTCATGATCTCGAGCATGAAGCAGCCATCCTTGATCATCAGCTCCAGGAGCCAGTCCCCATTGCGCTCCTTCCCCTCTAGGTTCAGCACGTCGTAGCTCTCCTTGAGGTGCTGTTCCACCTCCCTCAGGGAGTTGACGAGGTCCTCTAGGGACTTACCAGACCGCTTAAGGAAGCGCTCGAGCACGCGGTTCTTGTGTTCCTCCATGGGGAGGAGGCGTTCGTCGCCGCGGTGGTAGTCGTCGCTGTGGTGGTAGGGGCCAAAAGAGACAACGTGCGGCCTGTAGGCCTCGGTGTTGAGTTTGGTGATGAAGGCAGGGACTCTGTAGATGCACGGATTCTTCCAATACTGTTGTTCATCGGAGGGCATGCGCTCGTGTTTCTGTTTGGAGCCCCTCCAGCAGCCCCCCTCCAACTTTAGTAGCAGGTCGGGGTCGGGTGGCACGGCAAACCTGAATGAGGGAGCTTCAGAGGTTTCACAACTTTCTGTTCTTGGTGAGAGAAGAGGAGAATCCATGTCCATGGAGATGGGGGGTTGGGGTATGAAGTTTGGGGTAGTCCAAGCCCAATGCTGATAATGTATTTATAAGTAGACATGTCAAAATCGGTTCTGACCCATCTTTTAAATCATGAATGAGTTGGGTGATATATGAATTAATTAAATTTTAATAAATGAATTGTTATGGGCTTGAGCCGTAAAGCTCAATTAGATATGAATTTTAAACCATAATTAACTTCGGGGAACTATAGTCCACCGCAAGATGGGACCCATTTTGACCATCTCACTCGCCTCCTCCCACGTACACGTCACTTGTAGGGAAATAAATCTTCACAATAAGTAATGTTCTAATAATATTCATGTACGGTTAGCTCATGACGATCATATAACTTCTCGTGAATTAATTTTAGATGTAACACTTTAGGCACGATTAGCTCGTGATAATCATATAACTTCTCATAAATTAACTTTAGATGGAACATAAGATAAGTTGTAATATTTTTGTGTGAAATTTAAAAATGTCCAATGATTTCAAATGGAGAAAAATTAGTTTAAGCAAAATATATTTGAATTCAAATCAATGTCAAATTATAGAGGCAAAGTGAAGTTTCCAAGTTAAACTAAATATTAATGTGGGTTTTTATTTTTTATTTTTTATTTTTTTAGCTTCAGATCATTTAAGTGAAATTGGCTATACGCATTTATGATCTCCAATAAAAAGTTTTCTTAAAAATGTCTCAAGTTTGCGATGTTACAAGATCCGACCTGAATGAACGAGGGAGACCAGAATTCTTGATTGCATACCATTTTGGAGTCATGCCATGGGAGTTCAACCATACATTACTTTATCTAGTTTATTTCGAGAGGTGGCAATTATGTAAGGATCCAAGATTGATCGATCAAGAGATGGAATCCTCTAAAGGCCGCACAAGTGACGCTACTGTTGATTGGCCGTACAAAGAGAAGGGTTCAATTTTTTTTATTGATTTTAAGCCGAATAAAAGAAATAGAAAAGGATGAATATAGTAGAGCTCTTCCTTTAAAATATTGGAAATGGCCAAACTTGTGAGTAATTGTTACTTTGTAATTCTTCGATTGATTAATCGAAATTTTGCTATTGGCTTTTCCCATGATGTAGGTATCAATACTCATATCAAGCCATGTAAATATCCGATATTCTTTTATAAGAAGCTCCAATCAAAGGAGTATTTGGATCTATCGTAGTTGCTATAATTAATAAATAGTAAACACAAAAATCTCATAAAAGTCGTTGACTTAATCTGAAAGTGGCTAATTCCATAAACCAATCAAATTAATATATCATTTCGTGGATCCATTTTCCATAAACCAATCAAGCTGAAAGATGTGAGGGGAGGTGAATTAATAGGGAGAGAGAGAAATGGGAAGAGTGCTTGGTGGCGTCCAAGTGAGGAGGGTGTGACTTTTTGAGTCTCAGGTAAAGACAAAAAGTGTTTAGGTGATACCCCATGAATAACGTGGAATTAAATTGCATTGCCCACCATCCACATTTTGAATTGAGTGCATGTAATGTGATTTTGACACGGACTTTACGTTACATTGGATTTATAACTTTTTACCTTTGAGTTAATCTAAATTTCTTACTTGAGGTCTCCTTTTAGTACTCAAGTGACGCTACTGTTGATTGGCCGTAGAAAGAGGAGCTCAATTTTTTCTTGATTTTAAGCCCCAAAAAAGAGGAAATAAAAAAGGATGAAAGCAATGGAGGTCTTTCTTTTAAGTATTGAAAACACTCAAACTTGTAAGCGATTGCTACTCTGTAATTTTTGGATTGATCAATGGAATTTTCCTTGCTAGCTTTTCCTAAGGTGTAAGTATGAATACTCGGATCGAATAATGTAAGTATCCAGTATTCTCTATCATTCCTTGTATATTTTTATGGTGATTACATGTTGATTTAATAATAAGATTTGGTGAGTTTCTGCATCTATTTTATAAGAAGCTCCAATGTACTTGGATGTATGGTGATTTTTATAATTAATAAATAGTAAACACAAAAATCTCATAAAAGATTTTGATTTAATCGGAGAGGGACTAATTCCATAAACCAATAAAATTAATATATCACATCGATTCTTCAAAAACCAATCAAGCTGAAAGGTGTGAGAAAAGGTGAATTTATTAGGAGAGAGAGATGGGTAGAGTGTTTGGTGGGCTCTAGAGGGGAGGAGCCTGTCACTTTTTGTGCTCAGATAAAGACAAAAAATGTTTAGATAATGTTCCATGAAAACGTGGGAATCAGATTGCATGCACCCTATTCCCAGAATCTTATGACCATGTACGAGCCATAGAATTTAATGTATTTCTCGAATGTTTGTCCTTGAATTGAGCGCATGTAATGTGTTTTGGGACGGACTACACTTATAAATATATATTATATCAATAAATTTTTTTTAAAAAAAGAATGACTTTCCGATAATATATAGGCTCATTAAGCTCACAACAATTATATAACTTCTCATAAATTAACTTCTGGTGGTACACAAGTCAAATTATAATCATTTTGCATCAAATTCAAAAAGTTCATGGAGAAAAATTGTTTCTAGTAAAAAAAAAATATAAATTCTCAAATCAAAGTCAAACTAGTACGGTAAAGTCATTTTTATAAGTTAAACTAAATGTTGGTGCCGCTGGGAAGGGAATCATCACGCGATGGAGAAATCAAAATGCGCATAGAAACCATTTAAAACGCCTAAGAAAAGTCAGATTTTTCTCACCAATTCAGAATCCAAACAGGCAAAACTCCAATAGGATGAAACTCAAGGTGACCCCTCCCCTAAATCCACCAGGGAAAAGAGAAGAAAAGAAATCCAACAATTGGCCAAGGCCAACATGAGATTGCGGTGGTTGGTGGTGGGGGCTCCGTGGGCATGGCTATTGATAGTGGCTGAAAGGAAGAAAGGATGTAGAAGAAGGAGAGATACAAGGCATAGAATGGAGAAACAAGAGACTGAAAAGTGGGCCGCCGTCGAGGTACATGATAATCAATGAGTGGAGTGGAGCGTGACTCACGCGAAGATTCAACACCGACTAATAATTTCATGTGCTGGATAAAGAATTCATGTCATTTTGAAAGGACTCAACTAGCCTCTTTAAATTTGCTCTTAATTACCTCAACCACTCTAGCTAGCGTTTATTTTATCTTAAATTGAGTGGGTCACCTTTCCTTGCATTACCACATTTTTCTTTTCGACTTGTTATCAGCTTAACGATAGTGAAGTGATTCTAGTCCAAATTCCGCATTTGATAAGATATATTTTAGAAATAACGAAGTATGACAACTTTTAAATTTTTCTCAAAATAACTTTTCCTCCATTTCTCTTCTTCTTTTAGTTTTCCCTTTTCTTGCAACAATTCTCTTCTCCTCCACTATACTTCTTTTCTGGCATTTCATTTAACTCTTTATATTCATATACAAAAAGGTCAAAGAAAGTGCAGACTCAAAAGTCACGTGGAAATCACAAGTCCTTAATTTCAACCACTGCAAATCGACTTGTGGGTCATTTCAACATTGAGTGATGAGCCATTCTCTACTCATTGTTATCATATATTATGCTTCCATTTTCTCAAGGTTTGTGATAGGCAGATTATGTTCCCAATAATGAAATTCGAGGACAGTTTTGGGTATAAAGAAGATTATATTCCCATAATTTTTTTAAAGACGTTCCCTACAAGTGTTGAAAATTGGACATGGCATGACAATTGTGATGAAAGTTTTTTAAAATTTTGTAATAATAAGGTGATCAATTGAAAGTTACAACACTTAAATGAATATCATCTAAAAGTCATGACACTCAAGTAATTGGAAAAACAAGTTATGATACTCAGGTGATTGCTGTACAAAAATTATGACACTAATCAAATTCTTATCTCAAAAATGAGGAATTAAGTTGCAGTTGGTAAGATTTAGGATGGTCCATTATGTAGCATAAGAACCATCTCGCAAGAGAGTTATACATGGCTGCCTAGCAATTAGTTAAACCCCTCAGTATTCACTTTGGGAGAGTTGCGAATTTAGATGGGCCAAAAAATTTCAAAAGAGATAAATATTTATTCCTATAGAACATCGCTATAATCAATAAACACTTAAACAATAAACACAAAAATCTCATAAGAGATATTGACATAATTCGAAGGCGACTAATTCAAACCAATCAAATAAATGTGGGAAGAGTGTTCGGGGGTGCTCAAGTGAGAAGTGCGTCACTATTTCGTGCCCCATGTAAAGAACAAAAGGGTTTAGGTACGTCCCATGACAAACGTGGGAATCCAAGTGCATGCACATCATCCACATAATCTTATGACCGTGTACGAGCCTTAGGATTTAATGAATCATCTCTCAACTATCTGCCTAAACTAAAACGTTCGTATTGAATTCAGTGCATGTAAAGTGATTTAGGTACCGACTTCACATATTTAGCATAACATTATTTTAACCTTAATCTAAATTTCTTACTTAAGGTCTCCTTTTAGTCCTCAATAGGGGCTGTCAAAAATACCTGAACCGAGTGGAAAATTTCAAGTACTTTTGGTTTGAGTCTCCTTCCAATTACCTAGTAATGAGTGAAAACAGATATTATTATAGTTTCAGTAACGTTCGAATACCTGAATTGAATCAAAACAAGTTCTTGAAATATCGATTGGAGGTCCAAGAAGAAGACGATGAAGGAGCAAGACGATTCACGCGGGCTAGAAAGGCAAAGCGAGGTCGATCATCGTCTATAAACTCCATGGATCTCCACCTCTATGAGACTCTCCGCTCATGACAACCAAGAAGAAGGGCATGAAGAAAAAAAAGACCCTAACCAAACCGCATTTTTCGATTTGGATCTGTCCATGAATTAAGTCAAAACGGGGGTAATTCCATACAGTTTGGCTTGATTCGGGTATCATGAAAACCCAAACCAAACCCTTGACGCCTAACTCAACACCACACTTCCAAATATACATCTCTTGTAGCAAGAAAAAAAACAATATTTCATAAAAAGCAACTTTCTGATTTTATATATATATTCAGTTAGCTCATGACAATCATATAATTTCTCACAAATTAACTTTTGGTGGCACACAAGACCAATTATAATCATGTCGTGTCCAATTCAAAAACTTTCACCAGCTTCATATGAAGAAATATTGATTCTAGCAAAAAGATATATTAAAACTCAAATCAAAGTAAAACAATTATGGCAAAGTCAATTTTATAAGTTAAACTAAATATCATAGTGGATTTTCTTTTTCAGTTTTGAATCACCTTAGCATAATCAACTACGAGCTTTTATGACCCATAATCAACAAGAATCTGGATCAATTTAACGGCTTATGAGCTCCGAATAGGAAGTACCTGAATCTATCATAATTGCTCCAATAAGTAAATAGTAAACTCAGATATCTCATGAAAAAGGTTGATTTAATCTAAAAGCGACTAATTCCATAACCATTCAAATTAATATATCTCTCATGGATCAATTTCTCCATATCAATTTTAGTATCCCTAACATGACTTTGACTTCATACTCTTCATTAAAATGCCTGGAGTCTTACTTTTTGTAACTTTTCATCTCTTATGAAAAATGCTACTTCTATGAGAAGGTGCATTGTGAAAGGCGCGACTCTTATAAAAATAGAATGTATTTTGATGGAAGGCATCTATTGAAAGCACCTATTAATAGCTTATATATATATATAAATAAAGCGTGGCCCTCTCTCTATCCAAGACAACGAATGGTTGTATTTTATCCTCTATCAAGTAAAATACATTAAGACTAAAGTTGGTCAAGAGAAAGAAATCGAATTTCTACATTTCTTCTATTTCTGCAAGGACCATCTTCTCAAAGTTATTATTATGGATAAAAGTATGGTTTCATCGCACGTAAATTATTGTTTGAGTTTAGTGCTGTAGGTAGGTATATATATATATATATATATGTCATGTTTTCTAGCACAATGTATAATTTGATTCTCACACCATTATGATGACCCTATCATGAAAATGATTAAATCTTAAAATTTAGAGATAATCAAATTATGAAACAATTATTATCTATTACAATTTAAAATGTTTACTTACGAATAGTTTGTTAGTCATCAAAGTGGCTGAACCTTAAGGTCTCTTGAATATTTAAAATTTTATAATGTTTAATTTAATTATCCATGATTGATTGACGCTATGAATGAAAGTGATATGTGCCATATCCTTATTGGTGTCATGGGTATATTAAAAAAAATCATTTATTGCAAGAACTTAGGGATTCACCCTTAATCAATTTCATATATTTCATGAACGTAATAATTGCTAATTGATATGTCTTGTTAGATTTATTTGTATATCTCAAGATAGCAAATAAATCTTAATGAGTTGTATTATTGTTAACACCTAAATTTAGATTATTCATCACATATATATATATATATATATATATATATATATTAAGCATTTTATTTTGATCTTTGAAAAGGATTTTTTAAATTTTGGAGCCATTTTTTGGTTGAGCGGTTTCGGAAAATCGTCATTTGTTGAGTGAATATATGCCACAATCGAGGGAAATATTTGCTGAATAAAAAATCATTTTTCGGTTGAATGGTTTTGGAAAATCGTTATTTGTTGAGTGCATATATGCCACAATCGAGGGGAATATTTGCGAAATAACAAATCTTCTTTTTCCTCTATAAATAGAGGCTGGAGGTGAGACGATGAAAGCGGGTGCGACTGAGAGGCTGAAAAAGAAAAGTCGTAAGAGAGGGGAGTGAAATGGGAGGTCTGAAGGAGTGAAAAAAAGATAGAAGGGGCTGGAGAGGCTGGAAGAACTCGAGGAAAAGGAGAGAACGAGGGGTCATAGAAAAGGAAAGGGAATGCTGAAAAAAAAGTAAGGGAAACGTCGAGAGAAAAATGAGAGTGGGAGTCTTGGCAAAAAAAAAAGAAAGTGAAAGGAACGTGAGAGAGAGTGTTTGTACGTTTTTTTCTTTGAGTACCCTTTCCGCATCTACAAATTCAGCCACAACGTGTCCGACGCTGCCTCGACGAGTTGCCGCTGCTGTCCAAATCTTTAACACGAGCCGCTGCCATCCGAACCTTCAACACGAGCCGCTGTTCTCGCTCGTGTCCGAACCGAGACGATCCCACGAAGTTTCTGTTCTTGCAGGTTCGTTGACCGTGAGCCCACCATGGCATGTCCGAGTCGCTGCTGTTCGCAATCCACTACTTAAGCTGACGACGACCGAGCTCGTTGCTTTGATCATCGTCGCGAACCGTCCGAGCAGCTGCCTGACACATCCTGCTCCGCTAATCAACTCATTGCCGTTGGCGTTGCTACCGTGGCTCGTTAATGCTGTTAACCAGCCTTTGGTCGAATTTGTTTTCCTTTCGCCGGTCTTCACGGTGTTGCCCAACGTAGACATCCCCAAAAGAAAGGACGGCGGTCAACCTTGAGGGGAAATTGACCGTGTTTTAGTCGTATTCCACTTGCTGGCAGTGGATCTTGGTGCTCAGCAAATACATTGCATATTTGCTTTCTTGCTCACGGGACCCAATGAATTCAACAAAATTCTTGGATCCAATCTAAGTTACTTGCAGGTCTCTTCGGTCTTGCTAAGAATTACCATAATTCTTCACGACGGAGTCCATCGTCGGTAAACATCCATCATCATTGCTCATTGCAAGCCACCGCCCTCATGAAAGTAATGACTTGAATTAGATGAATTCTCATGCTACTTGGGAACTCATCATCGGGTCCGTGACATCGTTCTTTGTTAGTCACATTCTCAAGATAAATCTCTACTAAATCAGGTAGTTTTCCCTAACTTAAATTAATTTGGGCATTTTCAATTATTTGATTCTTATTGCGATCGGTGATTTGTTAGGCATTATCCAATTAGAAAGATTGTCATGTCGAGGATTATAACAATAAAAAATACTGAGCCGAGAGACGTCGAATTAGATTTTTGATTATTGTGATTTTCCGTCTCGGTCGTGATGTATTGCATGATCATACTTTGCTTGTGTTGATTTTACATTAGCCAATTTTCCCAATAAAAAAAAAAAATTCACATTGCATCGCATGGTAGTTTGATTGCATGATAGTGTGGTAGCTATGTTACATCTTAGATTTACATAATTTTTTTAGATGAAATTTTCTAGTTAGACTTAGCTTAGTTTTAAATTTTGATAAAAAAGAAAAAAAAGATCATGCATATGCATATGGCAAAATACATCAACCATCCCATATCATATAGCACATGCATATTTAGTGTCATATAATATAGATTGCACATATGTTACAATAGTTTTCAATTAACACGTCATTAGAGCTAGGACATTTGAATTGCTTATCATATGTCGTTAGAGTAAGAATCATGCATGTTAAATCTAGATTAAAGTTGTACATAATTAATTTTGCAAAAAATAAAAATAAAAAAATAGATGTCATCCCATTTAGAATTTATGTTTAGGGCATGCATTTTTAGTTATAGCTTGTTTTACTTTAAGGTTGATCATGATTTCTATGTTTATTCTCTTGGACCTACTGAATGTCATTGATTGTGATCCGCATGACCACTCCTTTCCATGTTAGTGGCCTAGGTTAAAATTAACCAAGATTGCTTGTTAAAAAAAAAATCTTTTTGAAACTTAAAGAAAAATGGTACTGAAAGGGTGCTAGTTCAAATTAGCGTGACCATGTCCCCGAACCTATTGAATCTCTGGTTCGCAGAAGTAAAGCATTCTCCCATACTTTACTTGGGTTTTTAATCGACCCTAATTGATTAGTGGCAGCTTCTAATTGAATAAATTGCATGTTTAATGAGGTTAAATTTTGAGTACTAAGTTGCGGTTGGTAGGGCTTGGGAGAGTCTGTACTAAGTTTTCGAACTTAGTAATCCATTAGTCTTCCTTTAGTGATTTACCTTCTGGAAGGTCGCGACAATTATGATTAGCAAATAAAAACTAATAGCATTGTTATGGTTTAATGTATGTTTGTATATCGTAGGATCACCTAAAAGAGAACATAAAGTACCTATATTATTTAATTTGAATATGATTATGTGATATTCCTAAAGAGTTAATGTATGATTGTTTTCTTGAATATTCACAATATTTATACCTATTTCTCTTTGTTTGCACTCTCCGTTTGTTCCTTTATTTGACGAAATGCATTTCTCTTATTGGTGTGAACAAATCCACTTTCACTTAGGTGTCATGGATTTTCATTTAGCACTTCAAGTTGAAGAACCATCTTCTATAACTTATGAGAATAGAGATAATGAAGGTTCTTTCCATAAAATTTGAGAAACATCGAACGAATTAGGCTTAATGTTTGCGCGAATAAATTAAGAAGTTGAGAAGGAGAATCAAGCAAATAGAAAAGAAAAATAGCAATCTGAATTTCTCTGTCATTCTATAAAAAAAAAAAACCAAAACTAAGAAAATGGAAACCTACTTCAAAATTACATAATTACTTTATTGTAGGAAAAACATATAGAAATTAAATGAGGAATTACCATAAAAAATGAACTATGCCATTTAAGTCCACAATCTTCTAATTTTACGGTGTTATGTTGAATTAAGTAACTCCTCAAAAGGTTTATGATATCATACAATTAGTATGTACCATACAAGAGGCGATGAACATTTTTAAGACTGATTTTTTTTTAAGACCCTTACCAAAAAAAAAAATGAACATTTTAAAGACTGATTAATTTTCAATTGACAACTCAAATTATGACTTTATTAGGAGAGAGTAAAGTAAAGTTGATATTTGACTGAGTTAACTCATAAATAATTAGTTTTTGCTAAGGTGGCAGGCCACGGTTATGGAAAAAGCACCATCAGCTCTCTCTATGTATATGACGAGGACAAGGCCATTCTAGCGATATAAGGGTCTTAAAAGGCGTACCTAGAGAGCAACTCAAATAATTTCTATTACAGCATCTTTTATATAGCTATGGATTCTTCATCTACTTAATTTTTGCTAAGTAAAGAAAATCGTCCCTCAATGGCATCAGAGTTCACAAGGGCCTCGCAGTTCTCTCCCTTTCAATTTTCTGCTGTGGCTACAGACTATGAAATCTCATTTTAACGCTTATGTGTCCAACTTTGTTGCATTAAGACCTGTTGACACCTAAATTTTGATTAATCATCCATAATTTAATGTACAAAAATTTAGGGATTAATTTTAACCCCTAAACAAAAAATATTAGGATTAAATTGCATAGCATATAGTTTTAGGAGCATTTATTATTGCATTTGCATTAGACATGTGGCAGATGGGCTTCAATTGATAGTTTTAAGCTTTAATTTAACAAGTTGGACTAAGCCTACGGTGAAAAAGAATTTGGCTAGGCCCGTTAAGGGGTGATGAGTTGGAATATGAGAATATTCCCGGGAATATGAGAATGTCCTTGAGAATATTCGCATTATTCCTTCAATATTCAGGGAAGGTGTCGGATGAAATATTCACGTTAAGGGGTAACGAGTTGGAATATGAGAATGTTCCCGAGAATATTCACATTATTCTTTCAATATTCAAGGAAAGTGTTGGATGAAATATTTGAAAAAATATCGCACGTGAGATACAAGAGCTAAATAGGCAATGTGCAAATTTATCATCTTTCCTTAAATAACATAGTCCTCTCACTTGTAAAAAGAGGGCCACATACAGAAGAGGGACACAAAAAAAAGCACAAAAAAGAGAGTAGAGAGATGACAGCGACCGTGCTCCTCCATCTCCTCGACACGTTGCTGAGTCTTGTTGCCGACCCACTACTTGTGCCACCACCGCAAGCCCGGGTCCTTGCTGTTCGTGATTTACCAACCGGGTTGATGACGACCACGTTTGCTGCTCCGCTGTGCTGATGCCCTGATTGTCACTGCCAAGCCTTGTCCGTGACGAGATACTGCTTGTTGATCCTCGCCCAGCTTCTTCCCATGCCTGGCCCGAGCTAGACACGTTTGCTTCCAATCCGCGCCGCTATCTCCTGCATCAACGCGGGACGACGTTGCTGCTGTCTCTTACCCGCGACGGTCCCTGTTGTGCCGATGACAACCTGTTGACCCGTGGCCGAGAGGTCCCTACACCACGACTCCCCGCATCAACGACAAAGCAGCCATGTGTTGCACAAAGCCGCCGTGCTATTGCAACACCCTCGTAGCGATAAACTCCAGCAATGCTGGTTTTTCTTTAGAGGGAGTCAAAGTTTGATAATCAAAGGAAAACCTCAGATTCGGTCAAAGAGGTCGAAGGGTCAGCAAGGTGACCAATTTGAGACTATTCGGTGTCTCTTCCTTGAAGACGTTGCACCAGCTCCTCACGCCACCGCACCTCATTGGCGTCCAGCAAGCTTTGCTCTTTATCATCATAATCAATCTTTCCATTGCAGGACATCTAGTTATGGGATCAATAACCATCACTACCTAAGGCGAGCACCACCACAACTCGCCGATTACAAGCCCCGATTTGTAAACTTTGCTCGTGCGATATCGAAGGCTAGGTGAGAATCCTGATTAATGCAATTTTCTCATATTTTATTGCCTAGTTCATGGAATTGCGATCTTAGTTGAATATTTGATCAATATTGCCATATCCAAAAGATCTCCTGACCCCTCGTGAATTAGGAAATTTTTCTTACTTCATAACGTGCGTATGATTGTCAGTCTGATTTCATGCCCGAAATATGACTCGCAATCGCATGGAAAAATCGTCGATCCGATCTCACGCTCGATATACGATTCGTCGATTTTATTTGTTTCCAAAATTAAATGGATGTGGAAAATATTTTACCTGATTTGTTACCATGCTTTTCTTGATGCATCTGCTCGAATTGAAAACCCAAAAAAAATATATAGTTTAGTTAGATGTGGTTCTTATTACAATATTTTCTTTTAGGATAGTTTGCATATTTAACTATAGGTTAGTTTTAATTTCGAATTTTAATTATAAAAAAGAAAAAAATTAAAAATTGCCATGCTCATGTCATGTAGAATTAGGTCATCTTTCATGTGTCATCTAGTCATTACATGTTTAGGGTCATTCGAATGCGTGACATGCTAGGATAGTTGCATTAAATATTTTCTAGCATTAAATTAAGTTAAATAATTAATGTCACCTAATTTGCATATTAGGTTGCACATTGCATGCCATTATAGTTAGACACCTTCGTACGTCATTACATGCATTGCATGTAGTTTTAGGCTTTATTAAATAAGTGAAAACCTTTAAAATATTTGAATGAGTGTGTGTTAATTAGAAATTATATCTAGGATTATTGATATAATTTTTAAGCTAATATCACAGATGCTTTTGTTGCTTCGAGGTAAGTAATTTCCTCATTTTCCTTGCAATTTATTTATTGCTTTACTTTATTGAGTGTTAAATAATGATTGTGCACTCACATGATCACATTGCATATTAGGGAATAAATTAAGATCAATGCAAACTACTTGCAAAATCATTTTCTTCAAATAAAAGAGAAAATGTATCGAAAGGGCGTTAGAGAAATCTGACGTAATCAAGTCCCCGATCCCATAGTCTTTGGTCCATAGGAGTGAAGTAACTCTCCCATTACTTTACTTGGGTTTCTAATTGACCCACCAAAAATAGGTTAGTGGCGACTCCTAAGTGAAAATCATTGGCATGTTAAAAAACTTAAATCCTAAGTCGTGAATTGGTATGGGCTTGGGAGAGCCCGAACTAAGTTTAGGCTTAATAATCCATTAGCCAAACCCTAGGTGATGCACCCAAGGTGAGGTCGTGACAAGACCTAATGATACTAAATATATCCTTTGGGAAAGCCAGCACTTTCTATGACCGGAAAAAAAAAAATAGTACTTTCACTAATTGAAAGTCAAAATTTGTAGGGATTTTCCACCGAGCGCCACCGTTGGCCCTCCAAAGATGGTAGATCAAGATTGTTGAACATAGTTCATCACGGTCTATAATTACTACACCATTATCAATATGACATGTATAATTTTTTTCGACATTTGCCACTTGACTTGCTTTGAGCATATTATCTGTATTTTCTTTTTCTTCAACATAATATGCTTGATAATTTGTTTTCAACCCACAAGCTTTTTCTATGTGGCTATGTCTTTTACATGAGGGCTATTGTGATTTATCTAGAAATCAAATATTTTTTCCTAATTGCTTTATTTCTTGCAAATACCGCAGGGTAGATTTTTTTTCCCATTTGAGGTTTCTCCCCCTCTTTTATTTTTCCACGATCTCCTTGTCCCTTTTTAGATTTATGAGACTGCGCATTTATTTTAGACTAGAAGTCACTGTCAATGTAATTTTCATCATGTATCATTAGTCTTTTTTTCTTACGCGTCCAAAGTGCTGATTAATTGAGGAATTTTCTTCACGAAGATAGTAGTGTTTCAAGTTTTCGGTGATTTGTTTATCAAGCAATTACATGAGGCTAA
This sequence comes from Corymbia citriodora subsp. variegata, assembly GCA_014858505.1. NCBI lineage: Eukaryota > Viridiplantae > Streptophyta > Magnoliopsida > Myrtales > Myrtaceae > Corymbia > Corymbia citriodora. The sequence goes on along the minus strand of MU089685.1, from coordinate 69,962 downwards.
ATACTATGGGTTTAAGTATAATCTTGGACAGGGAAACACTTGAGCATTATGAGCGATTGTAGCTCTGTAATTCTCCAATTGATTACTTAATGATTTGTTGCTGACCCTTCTTGTGGAGTGATTGATAATGATCAGATTGAATCGTGTAAATTTTTCCTCATTGTTCCTCATTTTGTTTCTTTGGTGATTTCATTCTCCCAAATTATTTAATTGCATCCATTCTTTGACTTTCGCGTTCTCTTACAACACGTCTTTGCTGTTTTTTCTCTAATGGTTTGCGAATATATTGTTTCTAAGAGTACTTGTTGGATGACATGTACAGCCCTTGCAACTTTTTGGAGTTGTCCTGCCGGAAGCTTGTACCTTCCAATAGAGCTGCATATCATTTCTCCATGATGTCGCATAAATCTTGTGCCATCGAGAAAGTAATCATTACCACTCCAATAAATATTGTTATTTTCATCAAAAGTAGAAACGGTAGTGAGATAGAGTTGGCCATTGTTTTAGCGTGGGAATTTGGGTGGGTGATTTTAGCAGTGGGTGGATAGCACTCGTGTCCAATACCAACCGAAAAAGGCCCAGGTACCACCGTTGGCTTTTAGTGTTGATGTGCAAGTATCTGGTTGTGGGGATTCACTCAGCAAAGGAACAAGGAAGGAGCATTTGGAGCTTGTTGTATAATCAAAATGTTAGTACAAGGGATTTAGGGAGCTGTAGTTGGTCTGAACATGAATGAACGAGCATGAAGCTTTTTTATGGTACTCCCTGATCGACTCTTGTGCTGAGAATCTGTGTCGTAAACACAGAAATTTGCTTCATATTTCATGTTTGACAGATTTTTAGCCATTTCTTCGAACTACCACCAACTAAGCTAGAGCCACGTACTTTAACAACTTACAATAGATCGAGAAACTTGCAGAGTCATGGTTTTTCTGGATAAATTGACCACAGCCTCAACAAAATTTAATCAAAAAGAAAACGTTGCAATGGGAGGTTAAATTTGCCTAAAACTTGATCATCCTTCAGACTACCTATCCAAATTGAACAAAAATGAAGAAGACTGAAACAAAAGAATCATCATCTGATAATGATATATAAACAGCCAAAAGTCCATCGTTCATAACATTTAGAGAGGGGAATAAGCATGACTGGAAACAGGAGGAAAACCATTCTTGACAACAATCAATAGCCAATCAATAGATAATTATCGAGCATCAGCCATTAGGAGAAACCCAAAAATTGAAAAAATAAATTATTATCCGGAGGCAACGAGAGGGTTCAATAGTAGGTGAGCACGATAAATACAGTCTGAATTATGGTGAGTGCGAAGAGGAACATGGCGGCAATGAGAGACAATGTAGTCCAAGGACTACTGAAGTACGTGTGTCTGAGATTAGCCCTCCAAATGTTCCAGGGCTTCTTGCAGTGATCACTGATCTTCTTTTGCACGGCGTCAAGGTTGGATTCGACCGTTACTTCTAGGGGTGTATTTATAGGGAGAGAGAGACAGGAAGAGATTTTGGTGGCGTCCTGGGGAGGGGGAGCGTCACTTTTTGTGCCCAAGAAAAGACAAAAAGTGTGTTTCGTATTCAGTGTCTCGAGGGTTTGCCTTTGAATTGAGTGCGTGTAATGAGATTTGAGTGCCGACTTTACCTATAAAAATATATATCAACAAAAGAAAAAATATTTAAGAAAGAGTGACCTTCCGATAATATATAGGCTCAGTAAACTCATGACAATATATTACTTCTCATAAATTAACTTTGGGTGGCCCACAAGTCAAGTTATAATCATCTTGTGTCAAATTCAAAAACTTCATGGAGAAAATTTGTTTCTAGCAAAATGATATATAAAATATCAAATCAAAGTCAAACTAGTAATTGCAAAGTCAATTTTATAAGTTAAACTAAATATCGGTGCTGCTGGGAAGGGAATCACCATCCAATGGAGAAATGTAAATGCGCATCAAAACCATCTAAAACGCCTAAGAAAAGTCAAATTTTCTCACCAATTTAGAATCAGAACAAGCAAAACTCCAATAGGATGAAACTCAAGGTGACCCCTCCCTAAATCCACTAGGGAAGAAAAAGAAAAAAAATCCAACAATCGGGCAAGGCCAACATGAGGTTGTGGTGGTTGGTGGTGGCGGCTCTATGGGCATGGCGGTTGATAGTGGCTAAGGACTTGTTTGTCAACTTGCCAAATAGTAACCAATTCTATTCTTTTGTTTATGGGAACAAAAAAAGAACAGAAGTCTGTTTGGTAAATTTTTTGTTTTCGAGAATAGATTCAGAACAAAATTAAGAAGTAACAAAAATGTTACTTCTTTGTTGTAGGGAACAATTCCAAAATCAAGCCAATCAAAATTTCATTTTTCTCTTTTCTCTTCTTCTTTTCTTCTTTTTCTTCTTCCTTCTCTCTTCTTCTTCAACCGATGCCGCCGCTAATCGACACTGCTATTATTGGCGGTTGCCAGTGATCAGCTAGGTGAGGTCCGGCGAACTCGTTGGAGGCTTGCCTAGCCATCGCCGAGCCTCGCCTTGCTTGATTGGGGACTCAATCGAGCCTTAGTTGGCAAGGCCTTAGCTAGGCGATGTCGACCTTACCTAGATTTGGTGAGGCCAAGCTCACCCAACCGTCAGCGAGGCTCAACCTCGAGCCTGCCAAGGTTGGCGTCACCCAAGCAAGGTGAGGCCGACCTCCTAGTGGCTTGGCTTCACCTAGCCAAGGCTCAGTTGACAAGGCATAGCCTCATCAAGGGTCAACAATGCTTTGGTGAGGTCACTAGTCATCCTAAGGTTGGCGACTGGCCAAAGCTTGAAGAAGAAGAAGAGAAAGAAAATGAAAAGGGAAAAGAGTAAAAAAGAAAAAAGTAATAAATTTATTCAAAAATAAAAAGAAAATGATTTGGATTATAAATTTTGATGGCAATTCTAAATGCAATTCTATTTTTGAAATATAATTTTTAGGTAATTACTAAATACCTTCAAATGCTTAAAATTTATTTTTAAAAATAAAATAAAATAATTATTTTTGAGTAAAAATTATTTTTGAAAATAGAATAATTATCATGTACCACGGAAAAAAAAAGATGGAAGAAGAAGAGGGATGCAAGGCATAGAAAGGGCCACCATTAAGGTACGTGGCAATTAATGAGTAGGGCACAGCGTGACTCACTTGAAGATTCAACACTAACTGATATTTTGTCCTATAGATAAAGAATTCATGTCATTATGAAAGGACCCAACAAGCCTCTTAAAATCTGCTCTTAATTATCTCAACCACCATAGCTAGCTTTTATTTTATCTTAAATTAAGTTGGGTCACCTTTCGCAGCATTGCCACATTTTTATTTCCGACCGGTTATCTACTTAACGAGAGTGAAGTGGTTCTAGTCCAAATTCCGCAATCAAAATAAGACATATTTGGAAATAACGAAGTAGACAACGTTTAAATTTTTCTCCAAATAACTTTTCCTCCATTTCTTTTCTTCTTTTAATTTTCCCTTTTCTTTCAACAACTCTGTTCTCCTCCACGATACTTCGTTATGTTCCTTCCCCTAACTCTTTATATTCATATATATAAAAATGTCAAAGAAAGTGCAGACTCAAAACCCACGTCAAAATCGTGCACAATGTGAAGTTTAAAGGAACATATGCACTAAACTTAACTTAGAATGATATATGCTTTTACATTACGATGGCCTATATTTATTATATCGACGAAATAGGGCTTTTGAAATAGTTTGTTTGAAATGAGAAAAAGAAACTTTTAAAGTGTCCCTATTTAATCAAACAAAATTTTCACATAGCAAATATTATAAATTCCTTTGATTTCATTCGAAATGATATTATTTTGTAGGCGATGGTTAGATTGGATCAGCAGAAACGTTAGAATCACTCCACTAGGAAGGCTCTAGCATGTCTCACTATATGAGTGTTAGTTCAATCGCAATCATGCGAGAGACGTTGTACCCTTCTATAGTTGGCAGATTACGAGGTCCTTAATTCCAACCACCGAAAATTGAAATTGACTTGCGGATCATTTCAATTCCGAGCGCGTGATGAGCCATTCTCTACTCATTGTTATCATATATCATGCTTCCATTTTCTTAGGGCTTATGATAGGCAAATTATGTTCCCAATAATGAAATTCGAGGACATTTTGGGTATAAAGAAGATTATAATCTTATAATTTTTTAAAGATGTTCCCTATGATTATTGAAAATTCGACATGACATGACACTTGTGATAAAAGTTTTTTAAAAGTTTATAATACTAAGGTGATCGATTGAAAGTTATAATACTTAAATGAATGTCATCTAAAAGTCATGGCACTCAAGTAATTGGAAAAATAAGTCATGATACTCAGGTGATTGCTATACGAAAATTATGACACTAATCAAATTCTTATCAAAAAATGAGAAATCAAGTTGCAGTTGGTAAGATTTGTGAGAACCCATTTGTAGCATAAGAATCATCTTGCAAGAGAGTTATACACGGCTGCCTAGCAATCAGTTAAATCCTTGGTATTCACTTTGGGAGAGTTGTGAATTTAGACGGGCCAAAAACTTTCAAAAGAGATAAAATATTTTATTCATGTGGTGTTTATCTTGGCATTCCAACATTGCTATAATCAATAAACACTTAAACAATAAACACAAAAATCTCATAGGAGATGTTGACATGATCCAAAGGCAGCTAATTCAAACTAATCAAATCAATGTGGGAAGAGTGTTTGGGGATGTTCTCATTCAAGTGAGGAGTGCGTCACTGTTTCTTGCCCCATGTCAAGACAAAAAGTGTTTAGGTACGTCCCATGACAAATGTGGGAATCCAAGTGCATGCATGCCATCCACATAATTATATGACCATGTACAAGCCTTACGATTTAATGAATCATCTCTCAACTGTTTGCCTAAACTAAAATGTTCGTATTGAATTCAGTGCATTTAATGTGATTTGGATGAATCATCTCTCAACTGTTTGCCTAAACTAAAATGTTCGTATTGAATTCAGTGCATTTAATGTGATTTGGATAGGGACTTCACATATTTGACGTGACATTAGATTTATAATTTTAACCTTTGGGATAATCTAAATTTCTTACTTCAGGTCTCCTTTTAGTCCTCAATAGGGGTTGTCGAAAATACCTGAACCGAGTAGAAAATTTCGAGTATTTTTTGTTTGAGTCTCCTTCCGATTCAGGTAATGAGTGAAGATGGATATTATTATAATTTCAGTTTGGTTTGGATACTCGAATTATCACACCCCAAATCCTAGTAGAAAAGGAGGATGACACAACCGTCCTTCCACTCAAAGGATGCAACCTCTAAGCTCTTAAAGGACTGATTCCAAAAGTCCTTTTAGGCTATCACTCTTGTATTACTCATCACTAGCTGAAAAACCTGAAAAAATTGGAAAAATAAAGGGGTGAGCAACCACAGCTCAATGAATAGTGTATATCTTCTAAGCGAATCGAGTACTCACTATCTCGTATTACTCATTGCTAGCTGAAAACCTGAAAAAATTGAAAAAATAAAGGGATAAGCAACCACAGCTCAATAAGTAGTGTATCTCTTCTAAGCAAATCGAGTACTCACTATGCATATTTATAAACCAAACCACAACTCTTTTAACCCAAATCTAGAATATAACAAACGCATGATATAAAAAAAGTTGCATATGGTTCAACATAGTTTCACAATAATATAAAAATAAACATTAATGGTCTAATCCATTAATCAATCTCATTAATTCATATGCTAATGATCCATTCCATTGGTTAATTTCATTAATTCATATGCCAATGGTATTGGTTAATCTCATAACACACATCAATGGTCTATTCAATTGATCCGTCTCATATGAATCCATATGTCGATAGTCTATTCTTACAACTAATCTTAAATCACATGTCAATAGTTCACTCCATTAACCAAACTTGACTCAAATATCTAACCATGATCATGAATAACGCCACATGACAAAGCAACCAAAATTCCCCATTTGTTAAGTCTTCACCTATTATAAGTTGGTGACTTGGCCGACAATGATATCATAGACTAATATGCGCATACTTACAAACCCCTCACTAGACTCACAACAACATAGAGCATCAATGCTAATCCACAACCACATCCTCCACGATCCACAAAGCCAAATTCAGAAATCATTTTATATATCATGAATCAACCACGTAACCTTTCGCAACTCAACTCACTCGTCAGAAATATTTCTCATAAAACGTCATGAAATTAGTTCAAGATTTGTCTTATAAACTAGTTTTACAAACTGAATCAAATTAAATGCATACTCAAAATCAAGAGCTTTCGCAAATCCAAAATATATAATATTTCTCAACTTTGTTCATCAAATAAAATATATATTTTCACTGAATAGTTCTCACACAATTCACAAATACCAAATTACAGTAAATGCCTAATCCAAATTTTATGCAATACATATGTTTATTCTCATCTCAAAATATATCAAATCTTTGTCATTTTGAAAACTTGAGTTAGCAAAATCCTTAGAAGAGATAGCACCACTCATCTGAAAATACCTATCTTCAAACAATGAAGATTACTCGAACCGTCGAACTTCTGGTACTATCAAATAAGCAAGAAACAACATTAACGTCGAGTAAAACATGAAAACAATTACAATTTGACTAAACTAAGTTTAATTGCTTGCAAAACTGACTCCTACGCGCCAATAAATTGCTTACCCAGAGTGATTACTCAAAACAGTCCATAACATGAAGCTTGAGTGCGAAACTTGACCGTGCCATAACTTTCTCTACCAAACCCCATTTCCAGTGTTCTTGTAGTCCACATAAAGCCCTTTCCATGTATTAAAAGAACCCCAAGTTAGCCCCCAATATCAAGCCGAAAGCCAATGGAATAAGGCTCCGAATTATTTGGTCGCGCACTGTTCACCATGCGTGGGAAATTTTGAAATTTTGTTTTGGGCAAACCATAAACTCAAATCAAAATCCGTAAAATCCTATAACTCCAAGACACCCTAAACCATCATTTTTATAAAAATACATAGTTCAACGACTCAAAAATCAACTCCACAGCTCAATTTTCACAAAACTTTGAATATGTGACCTAATATTGGAAACTATCCCGATTGGATGAACGAGGGGCGCAAGTACTTACTGAGCATTGCAAATCGGAGTCAAATCAGCTTGGGGAGGTCCCTTTCGCACAAAGCCATCTTCTTTCCTCCTCCTCCTTTCCTTTTCTCTCTTTCTTTTCTCTCTGGTGCGAGCTCTCAGGCTCTCTTTTATTTTGAGCCGAGTGCCCACTCCCCCATTTGTTGACCGGGTCTTATTCTTCTTCCATTTTTTCCTTCCCCGCTTTCCCTCTTTTTGACTTTTTGACTAAAAACCCATATCTTGCACGAGTTGAATCAAAACAAGTTCTTGAAATGTTGATCGGAGGTCGAAGAAGAAGAAGACGACGATGAAGGAGGAAGAAGATTCCCACGGGCTTAGAAGACAAAGCAAGGTCGGTCATTGTCTATGAACTCAATGGATCTCCACCCCAGACTCTGCGCTCATGACAACTAAGAAGAAGGGGTGGAAAAAATAAAAAACGACCCTAACCAAACTGCATTTTTCAATTGGGATCTATCCATGAATTAAGTCAAAATGGGGGTAATTCCAAACAGTTTGGCTTGATTCGGGTATCATGGAAACCCAAACCAAACCCTTGACGCCTAACTCAACACCATTTTTCCAAATATACATCTCGTGTAGCAGTAAAACGATTATGGGAAAGTCAAGTTTATAAGCTAAACGAAACATTGTAGTGGATTTTTTTTTTTCCGGTTTTGAATCACCTTAGCACAATCAACTACGAGCTTGATGAGCTCTGGAAAGGAAGTACCTGAATCTATCATAATTGCTATAATAAGTAAATAGTAAACACAAATATCTCATGAAAAAGGTTGATTTAATCTAAAAGCCACTAATTCCATAACCATTCAAATTAATATATCCTTTCATGGATCAATTTCTCCATGTCAATTTTAGTATCCCTAACATGACTTTGACTTCATACTCTTATTTAAAATGCTTGGAGTCTTTCTTTTTGTAACTTTTCATCTCTTATAAAAATGCTACTCCTACGAGAAGGTGCAGCATGAAAGGCGCGATTCTTATAAAAATAGAATGTATTTTGATGGAAGGCATTTATTGAAAGCACCTATTGATAGCCTATATATATAAAATAAAGTCTGGCCCTCTCTATATATATTTAAGACAACAAATGGTTGTATTTTATCCTCTATCAAGTAAAATACATTAAGACTAAAGTTGGTTAAGAGAGAGAAATTGAATTTCTAAATTTCTTCTATTTATGCAAGAACCATTTTCTCAAAGTTGTCATTATGGATAAAAGTTTGGTGTAAATTATTGTTTGAGTTTGGTGCTCTTGGTATATATATATATTTTCATGTTTTCTAGCACCTTAATTATTTTGCTATATGTATTGAAATATATATATAAATTGACATATATTCTTGAGGCATCACAATGTATAATTTGATTCTCACACCATTATGACGACCCTATCATGAAAGTGATTAAATCTTAACATTTAAAGATAATCATATTATGAAACAATTATTATGTATTACAATTTAAAATTTCAATTATGAATGGTTTGTTAGTCATCAAAGTGGCCGAACCTTAAAATATCTTGAATATTTAAAACTTTATAATGTTTTATTCAATTATCTATGATTAATTGATGCTATGAATGAAATTGATATGTTGCATATCCTTGTTGGTGCTATGGGTATATTGAAGTTCATTTATTGCAAGAACTTAGGAATTCACTCAAAGGTTAATCAATTTCATATATTTCATGAACATAATAAGTGATAATTAATATGTCTTATTAAATTTATTTGTATATCCAAAGATAGCAAATAGATCTTAATGAGTTGTATTATAATTAGCAAATAAAAACCAATAGCATTGTTATGGCTTAATGTATGTTTGTATATCGTAGGATTACCCAAAGGAGAACTATGATATACGTGTATTGTTTAATTTGAATATGATTGTGTAATATTCTTAAAGGGTTAAAGTATGATTGTTTTCTTGAATATTTGTAGTATCTATACCTATTTCTCTTCATTTGCACTCTCCATCGGTTCCTTTATTTAATGAAATGCATTTCTCTTATTGGTGTGAACAAATCTAGTTTCACTTAGGTGTCAAGTTTTTTCATTTAGCACTTCAAGTTGAAGACTTGTCTACTATTACTAATGAGAATAGAGATAATGAAGGTTCTTTCCATAAAATTTGAGAAATGTCGAACATATTAAGCTTAATGTTTGCGTGAACAAATTAAGAAGTTGAAAAGGAGAATCAAGCAAATAGAAAAGAAAAATAGCAAGCTGAATTTCTCTATCATTCTAAAAAAAAAAAACCAAAACTAAGAAAATGGAAACCTACTTAAAAATTACATAAGTACTTTGTTGTAGGAAAAATATATAGAAATTAAATGAGGAATTACCACAAAAAATGAACTATGCCATTTAAGTCCACAATCTTCTAATTTTATAGTGTTAAGTTGAATTAAGTAACTCCTCGAAAGGTTTACGATATCATATAATTTGTATGTACCATATAAGAGGTGATGAAATTTTTTAAGACCGATTAAATTTCAATTGACAACTCAAATTATGAATTTATTAGGAGAGAGTAAAGTAAAGTCGATGTTCGACTTAGTTAACTTGTAGATAATTAGTTTTTGCTGAGGTGACAGGCTACGGTTATGGAAAAAGAACCATCAGCTCTCTCTACATGTATGACGAGGATAAGGCCATTATGGCGATATAAGGGTCTTAAAAGGCGTACTTAGAGAACAACTTAAACAATTTCTGTTGTAGTATTTTTTATATAGCTATGGATTCTTCATCTACTTAATTTCTGCTCAGTAAAGAAAATCATCCCTCAATGGCATCGGAGCTCACAAGGGCATCGCAGTTCTCTTCCTTTCAAGTTTCTGCCATGGCTACAGACTATGAAATCTCATTTTAACGCTTATGTGCCCAATTTTGTTGCGTTAAGACCTAATGATACTAATTATATCCTTTGGGAAATCCAGTACTTTCCATGACCCCAAAATAAAATAAAAAAACAACTGGTACTTCCACTAATTGAAAGTCAAGATTTGTAGGGATTTTCCACCGAGCGCCACTATTGGCCCTCCGGAGATGGTAGATCAAGATTGTTGAACATAGTTCATTGCGGTCCATGATTACTACACCACTATCAATATGACTTGCATAATTTTTTTTTTCAACATTTGCCACTTGACTTGCTTTGAACATATCGTCCGTATTTTCTTTTTCTTCAACATAATGTGCTCAATCATTTGTTTTCAACCAACAAGTTTTTTCTACATGGCTATGTCTTTTACATGAGGGCTATTGTGATTTATCTAGAAATCAACTATTTTTTTCTAATTGCTTTATTTTCTTGCAAATACTGCAGGGTAGATTTTTTTGCCCCCTCTAAAGAGGTTTTCGCCCCCTCTTTTATTTTTCCACAAACTACTTGTTCCCTTTTTATATTTATGAGACTGCGCATTTATTTTAGACTCAAAGTTACTTCAAACGGAATCTTCATCATGTATCATTAGTCTTTTTTTCTTATGCATCCAGAGAGCTAATTAATCGAGGCATTTTCTTGTTTCAAGTTTTCGGTGATTTGTTTGTCGAGCAATTACATGAGGCTAAATACTATGGGTTTGAGTATAATCTTGGACAGGGAAACACTCGAGCATTATGAGTGATTTTTGTTTTGTAATTCTCCAATTGATTACTTGATGATTTGTTGCCGACCCTTCCTGTGGAGTGGCTGCTAATGGTTGGACTGAATCATGTAAATTTTTCCTCATTGTTCCTCATTTTATTTCTCTAGTGATTTCATTCTCTCACATTATTTAATTGCATCCATTTTTGGCTTTGTCTTAGAACACGTCTTTGCGGTTTTTGCTCCAATGGTTCGCAAAAATATTGTTTCCAAGAGTGCTCATTGGATCACATGTACAGCCCTGCAACTTTTTGTAGTTATTCTGCCGGAAGCTTGTACCTTCCGACAAAGCTGCATATCATTTCTCCACAATGTTGCATAAATCTTGTGCCATCAAGAAAGTAATCATTTAAATGCTCCAATAAATATATTTATTTTCATTGAAAGCAGGAACGGTAGTGAGATAGAGTTGGCCATTGTTTAGGCGTGGGATATTTGGGTGGATGATTTTAGTAGCGGGTGGATAGGACTCACGTCCAATACCAACCAAAAGAGGCCCTGGTACCACTGTTAGCTTTTAGTGTTGATGTGCAAGTGTGTATGTTCGCGGGGATTTACTAAGCAAGGGAACGAGGAAGGAGCTTTTGGAGCTTCTTGTGTTATCAAGATGTTTGGCACAAAGGATTTATGGAGCTGCAGTTGGTCTGAACATGAATGAACAAGGATGAAGCCTTTCTATAGTCCTTTTTAATCGAATCTTTTGCTAAGTATCTCTGTCCCAAACAGAGAAATTTGCTTCATAATTCATGTTGGACAGATTTTTAGCCATTACTTTTAACCACCACCAGCTAAGCTAGAACCACATGCTTTAACTACTTACAATAGATCTAGGAAGTGGTAAGTCTTGGCTTTTTTGGATAAATTGACGACAACTTCAACAAAATTTAATCAAGAAGAAAATGTTTGAATGGAAGATTTCAATTGCTTAAGACTTGATTATCCTTCAGACTACCTATCCAAATTGGACAAAAATGGAAGAAGACTGAAACAAGAAAATCATCACCTGATAATGATATATAAACAGCTAAATGTCCATCGTTCGTAACATTTAGAGAGGGAAATAAGCACAACTGAAAACAGGAGGAGAATCATTGATGACAACAATCAACTGATAATTATCGAGCTTCAGCCACTAGAAGAAACACCCAAAATGGAAAACAGAAATTATTATGCGGAGGCAACGGGAGGTTTCATTTGTAGCTGGGAATCGCATATGGTCTGAATCATGGTAAAAATGAGAGGATGATGGTGAAGATGAGAGACAATGTAGCCCAAGGAGTATTGAAGTAGGCGAGGTAGTCGCTGAGACCACACAGCCACTTGGTCCGGCGCTTATAGCAGTACTCATTGATGCTTTCTTGCACAGCGTTGAGGCTGCTGTTGGATGGGAGCATCACTTCCCTGCACAGAGAGTTGAATAGCTTGACGACCGCCTCGTCGCTTCTAGTATCATTATGGATAATGTCTTGGGCGCGAAGCAGGGCGACATCCTCCTCATTGTTGATGATTTTGTCCATGAAGGTGACGTAGGATGTGACCTCGTTCCCAGCCCCGATGTGCAACCGCTCGAACATCATGGCGTTGAGGAACAGGGACTCGGTGGCGACTTCCACCTTGATAACGGGGAGCTTCAGGACCCCACTGGCAAAGAAGATGTCCTTGAGGCTGTTGGTCTTCCTCAACCGGATCCAGGCCCTGTTGAGCTCAGTGGCCGACCGGATTATCGGCTCGGTCTTCTCGGTGGCCTCAGCCCGCACATTTTTCCTTAAGGGCCGACCCTCACTGGGTTCCATCAGCAGGCCCTTCCTGAAGACGTCCATGACACGCAGGCATCTGCCCAACACGTTGATGTTCCTGTCGGGGTAGTAGAACTTTAGGATGAGCTTGTTGACGTCATCCACGATGTCATCCTGCGTTGTTGGATTAAAGTCAGCGCATTGAATGCGAGTGCTGTTGTGTCGATGCTACCCCCATAAAGGAAAAAAAAAGTCTCCGATTGAGGTTATAGATTTAGAGATTAAATTGTTAATTCATCTCAAATCGTGCAGCCTAAACATTTAGAGTATTAGATTTAATGGATTTCACGAGAGATCCATCTAAGACCATTAAGATGAATTGTTAGGTGAATATAGTATAGCCATTTGCATGCGTGCAATAATTACTCTAATGACGGAGTGAAATTTAAGAAACTAACCTCCCTGCCATCATCCTCTATGGCGAACAACATATACGGCACTATGTAATTCAGCCTGTGGACGCTGAAGATGGGGTCATTGGACGCATAGTCATTATTCTTTGTTGCTGTCCTCATGATCTCGAGCGTGAAGTAGCCGTCTGTGATCATCAGCTTCAGGAACTGGTCCCCCGTGCACTCCTTCCACTTCAGGTCCAGCGATTCGTAGCTGCCCTCGAGCTCACGCACCACCTTCTTCAGGGACTCCAAGAAGCACTCGAAGGACTTCCCGGACCGCTTCAGGAAGTGGAGGAGTGCGCGGTGCTTGTGTCCCTCCATTGGATGGAGGCGGAACTCATTGTGGTGGTAGGGGCCGAATGATATTACCTGCGGCTGGTAGGCGTTGGGGTTGAGGTCGGTGATGTAAGGGGGGACCTTGTAGATGGACAGACACTTCCAGTACTGTTGCTCGCACTCGAGGCCCTCGTCGACAGGGACGATCCACTTCTCGTTCGAGTCCGGTTGGGGCGGAAAGGGAAACATGGTTTGCCGAGCTTCAGAGGTTCCACAAGTTGCTGTTCCGGGTAAGAGGAGCAGAATCCATGGGGGGAGAGAGAGAATGTGGAGAGTGTGTGAAGTTTGGGGTTGTCCAAGCCCAATACTGGTCATGTATGTATAAATAGAGGTATCAAAATGAGCCTTTGACCGATTTTTGTAACTCATGTAAAATGAGTTGGGTCGTACACGAGTTAATTAAATTTTAATAAATAAATTTTATGAATTTGAACCGTAAAGCCTAGTGAAATATGAATTTATTTTACCCCTACCCACTACACGATGTAATCTGGCCCTCACGCTCGCCCTCTCCCTTCCAGGAATAAAAGAAAGGGGCAGTCGTTTCGAGCGCGTGACAAATCTGGGTGGACCCTCCTCCCACGTGCGAAAGTTTTTCGAGTCTCCGGGACAAAAATTGTTGTTTATTATCATTTCCTATTACGAACAACCCCAGTATGGATTGTCTTTCCTGAATTAATCATACAAAAGTTCGAGCTCACAAAATACATACGAACATCATAAATTACACACAAACAATAATTTAAGGCCAAAAAATTGCTAAAATGGATCTCAGGTCAGATTGGGTGTAAGTTTTTATGAGTCGTCACATTAGTATTACATAGACGTGGGTCAAAACAGATTAAATTAATCAATTTAAGTTGAATCATTTTCAATTTAATTTATCTTTTTGATGGGCCATGTATAAATCACTTTCTGTGCATGAGGTAAAGAGAAAACATATTTAAGCATGTCCCATGTAGGAAATGAATTTTATGCACATAAAGCTTGACGCCTCAAGACCATGTTTGAGCTTTTGGATAAGATGAATTTCATAAGTGTTTGCATAAATTAATAGCATCGTTTGAATTGAGTAGATGTAATGCTAATTGAGTTATGAAGTTGACAAATTTAATATTTGATGTGACACTAGATTTATAATAGTATTTTTTTGTTTTATTTGGTAATAATTTTTACCTCGTATGTTTGGGATATGCCAAATTTCTTATTTGATGTCTCATTTTTAGTACTCGATGCCCTTCTCCCATATATACATTACTTGTATGAATAAAACTTCACAATGAGTAATGTTCCAGTAATATTTATGCATGGTTAGCTCATGACAATCATATAATACCTCATAAATTAACTTTAGATGGCACATGAGACAAATTGTGTGAAATTAAAAATTGTCCACCATTTTCAAGTGGAGAAAAATTAGTTTAAGCAAAAAGATATATTTGAATTCAAATCAAAGTCAAATCATAGAGGCAAAGTCATGTTTCTAAGTTAAACTAAACATTAATGTTGGGTTTTATTTTTTATTTTATTTTTTAGCTTTAGATCATTTAAGCGTAATGGATTGTGCGCATTTATGAGCTCCAATTAAGAGTTCTCTTAACAGATGTCTTGAGTTTTAGTCCGTGTAAGAGACCCAACCCAAAGTGAACGAGGGAGACCGGAATTCTTGACTGAATACCTATTATGGACACTTGTCGTGGGAGTTCAACTAAGATAAGGATTGTTACTTTGCTTTATCTAATTTCTTTGGACCGGGAGCAATTATGTAAGGATCCAAGATTGATCAATCAAAGATATTGACTCCTCTAAACACCGTACAAGTGACTATTGTTGATTGGCCGTATAAAGAGATGGGTTCAAATTTCTCTTTATTTTAAGCCGCATAAAAGAAGTAGAAATGGACGAAAACAGTAGACATCTTCCTTTTTAGTATTAGAAACACTCAATTTTATGAGCGAATGTTTACTTTGTAATTCTTGGATCGATCCATGGAATTTTCATTATCAGCTTTTCCCGTGGTGGTAGTATCGATATTCAAATCAAACCATGTAAATATTTGATATTTTCTATCATTCCTCGTATATTTCTCTAGCAATTTCATATTGATTTAATTGCAAGATATGATGAGTTTCTACATTTATTTTATAAGAATCTCCAATTATTGAGTACTTGGATCAGTGGTGATTGCTATCATTAATATATAGTAAACACAAAAATCTCACAAAAGATGTTGACTTAATTCGAAAGCGGCTAATTCCATTTAACCAATGAAATTAATATATCATTTTGTGGATCAACTTTCTACAAACCACTCAAGCTGAAAGATGTAAGAGAGGTGAATTTATAGGGAGAGAGAAATGGGAAGAGCGTTTGGTGATGTCCAAGTGAGGACGGTGTCACTTTTTGTAACCCAGGTAAAGATAAAAAGTGTTTAGGCAATGTCCACGAATAACGTGGGAAATGAATTGCATTGCCCACCATCCGCATATTGAAATTGGGTGCCTGTAATGTGATTTGATACCGACTCCACATATTTGACGTGACATTAAATTTATAACTTTTATTTTTGGGATAATCTAAATTTCTTCCTTGAGTTCTCCTTCTAGTGGTCAACAACTCTTCTTCCATTTGTACATCTCAAGTAGCGAATATATATATATATACTCAGTTAGCGCATGACAATTATATAATTTCTTATAAATCAATTTCAAGTGATGAACAAGACAATTTATAATCATCTTGTGTTAAATTCAAAAAATTTATTCGCTTCATATGGAGAAAAATCGATTCTAGCAAAAAGATAAATTAAAACTCAAATCAAAGTAAACTAGTATATCAAAGTCAATTTATAAGTTAAACTAAATATTGATGATGCTGGACAGAATCACCATTCAATGGAGAAATCGAAATGCACTTCAAAACCTCCCTTTTTAATTCCACAATCATCAGAATCAAAACAAGCAAAACTTCAATAGGAAGAAACTCAAGATGATCCCTCCCCCTAACTCACAAGGGAAAAACGGAACAAATCAATTCACAATCGGGCAAGGCCAACGTGAGGTTGCGGTGGTTATTGGTGGGCGCTCCGTGGCATGGCTGTTGGCGGTGGCAAGGGCTAAAAAGAAGGAAGGAAGAAGAAAGAGGAGAAATGCAAGGTGTAAGAGAGGGACAAGAGACTGAGGACGCGAATGATAACATTTTTTTGCTAGAAATTGATTTCTAAAAGAAAAATAGATTTTTCTATTTCTATTCTTAGATGAGTTTTTGAGTGAAAAAATACATTTGATAATGATGCAAAATTTCTATTTTTGAAATAGAAATTCATTTGATAATGAAAAAAATTTCACTTTCCCAAGCAGTGAGACAAGGGGAGGGGGCGACTGCGGCGACTGGCAGTCAATGACTGGCGATCGACAGCAACAAGGGATGGCGACCGACAACCGACAGGCAGGTGGTGGTGACCGGTGGATGGCAAAAACTTCCTTCGGATGAGAAGTAAAAAAGAGATAAATAATTTTTTATTTTTATTCCAAAAATAGAAAAGTAGAAAAAATATTTCTGATTTATATTTTAAACATATTTCTGGAATAGAAATCTGTTCTAGAAATAGAAAAATGAAATTATTTTATCAAACGGATTTTTATTCCAGAAATAGATTTGGAACAAAAAAATAGTTTTAGAATATAAATAGAATAGTTACTATGCACAGCCTAAATATGGACCACCATTTAGGCACATGCATATAATAAGTGGAGTCTGCGTGACTCACCGGAAGATTCAACACCACCTAATATTTTCTCATAAAGGATTCATGTCACTTGGAAAGGACCCATAGGTCTGTCTAATTGCAGTCTTGATTACCTCAACCACCCTGGCTAGCTTTTATTACCTCAACCCTCTCTTCGACCTGTTATCTACTTAATGGGATAGAAGTGGTTATAGTACAAATTCCGAAATTAATAAGACATAGTAGGCTTCGACCTGTTATCTACTTAATGGGATAGAAGTGGATCTAGTACAAATTCCGAAATTAATAAGACAAATTCGGAGTTAACGAAGGACGACATCCGAAATTTCGACTTTGTTAATTTTATTGTGATTTTTCTCGAATTCTTTTCAAGTTGGCTCCTTCTAGATATTTCTTCATCTGAATGTTGGTCATGACATATATATTTTTTTTGTGATTTTTGAATGTCATCCATTAGGTCATTTTCCCCAAAAATCGTCATAACCTCTGTTCTATCATGTACAAGTCCATATTGTTGATATTGTCTTGAATTCCACAAATTCGATTGATTGGAAATTCGAATTAAAAGTCGATCGGGAAATCTAGGAAGGCTTGAAGATTGCAGACTATTTGTTTCCTAATATATTTCCTAGATTTGAACCTATCCATAAGAGGTATTCATGGGAAATAGTCCCGATTCAATGTAACTGGGATATATCATAATATCTCTAATATTTAGGAGATGATTACTGAAAATATTATTAGTAAGTTTCAAATTAGGTAATATATTTAGGGTGGAATTCCTTTCTTATTTGGATTAGGAAAGTGGGGAATTAATTCTTTCCTATTTGGATTAGGAAGGTGGGGATCTGAAGATCTATATATATCAGCAATGTACCTGTACTTGGTAAAAAAGTGCGCAACTCTCAATAAGAAATCATCTCTCTCTCCCATGGACGTAGGCGGATTTTCACCAAACCACGTAAATCTCCGTGTTGTTGATTATTCTTGTCTCTTTTCTTATCTAGTTAGGGTGTTCTTCTGCACAACAATTGGTATCAGAGCAATCCAGGTTCTCTGCTCCTATATTGCGACTTCTAACTAGATGGCTGGAAAATGTTCAACTGTTCGATTTGATATTGAACGATTCACCGGGAAGAATAATTTCACACTATGGCGGAGAAGGATGAAGGATCTATTGATTCAACAAGGTTTATCAAAGGTTCTTCTAGGAAGATCGAACAAGCCAAACACCATCACTGATGATGATTGGGTCGACATGGAGGAGAGGGCGTGCAGCGCAATCCGATTGAACCTATCGGATGAGGCCCTTCAATATGTAGCAGAAATCGAATATGCTCCGGAGGTATGGCTCAAACTCGAAAGCATCTACATGACGAAATCTCTTACGAACAAGTTGTTCTTAAAGAAGAGATTGTATTCACTTCAGATGAGTGAAGGGGGAGATCTGTTGGAACATCTCAATGTGTTCAATCAGATGATTAGTGAACTTACAAGCTTGGATGTAAGATTTGAGGATGAAGACATAGCGCTTCTACTACTGGCATCGTTGCCCGATTCGTTTGACCACTTGGTGACTACGCTCCTTTATGGCAAGGAAACCCTGGAGATCGGAGAGGTGACTGCTGCCCTAATTTCAAACGACACTCGAAAAAGGGCAAGTAGTTCAAAATCTTCGGGAGTGGGACTCTTTGCAAAGGAGAAAAGCAATCAAGGAAGAGGAAGATCAATGGATCGAGGATCGAGCAGTAGGGGTCGATCAAAATCCAAGGGAATGTTCAAAGGAAGATGCTATGGGTGTAATCAGGAAGGGCATACCAAGAGATTCTGTCCAAATAAGAACGAGAAAAAGAAGAAGAGCTCAGATGAGGTAAGTGTAGCCGACAGCATTGAGACCAATGATCGGGACGTCTTGTCCATATCATCGGGGAAGGACACCTTTGAAGATTCGTGGATCCTGGACTCCAGATGCACTTATCATATGTGTCCTCATTGAGAGGCCTTCGATGAGTACAAGGCATATGATGGTGGTTCAGTTCTCATGGGGAATGATACTTCATGCAAGACTGTGGGAGTCGAAACCGTGAAAATCAAGATGTTTGATGGCATAATTAGAACCTTGGCAGATGTGCGTCATGTTCCAGGTTTAAAGAAGAATTTGATCTCATTGGGAGCACTTGAATCCAATGGATGCAAGTACACGGCTCAAGGTGGAGTCTTGAAGGTGATTAAGGGAGCTCTGGTTGTTCTTAAGGGACAGAGGCACCGGAACCTATATCGACTTATAGGAACCACAGTGCAAGGTGGAGCATCTGTGTCCACGGATGCTAGCACGGAGATAGATAACACCAATCTATGGCATATGCGTCTCGGGCATATGGGAGAAAAATGATTGATGGAGCTTCACAAGAGGAATGCACTCCAAGGTATGAAAACATGCAAATTAGATTTTTGCAAATTTTGTGTGCTTGGAAAACAATGCAGAGTACGGTTCAATACTGCAACTTATACAAGCAAGGGCGTGCTCGAGTATGTACACACGGATGTATGGGGTCCTTCACCAGTAAAGTCAAAAGGAGGGAAGGAATACTTCATAACATTCATTGACGATTTCTCTTGCAAAGTTTGAGTCTACTTCATGCGACACAAAAGTGAAGTCTTTGAAAAGTTCAAAGAATGGAAAGCTGAAGTTGAGACTTCAACAGGGAAGAAGGTAAAGTGCTTGAGATCGGACAATGGAGGAGAGTACAAATCGACACCATTCATGGAGCTTTGCAAGAATGAAGAGATTAAACGTCACTTCACAGTTCTGGATATGCCCCAACAGAATGGCGTAGCGGAGAGGATGAACCGGACCTTATTAGAGAGGGCTCGAAGCATGAGGCTACATGCGAGATTGAGCAAGGAGTTTTGGGCAGAAGTTGTCTGTATGGCATGTTATCTTGTGAATCGGTCTCCATCAACTACAATTAAATGCAAAATTCCTGAAGAGGTTTGGATTGGTAAAATCGTCGATTATTCTAATTTAAGAATATTCGATTGTCCTGCTTTTGTACATGTGCAGAGTTCGAAACGCTCGAAATTGGATCTAAAATCAAAACAATGCATATTTCTCGGTTACGAGAAAGGAGTGAAAGGTTACAAATTATGGGATCCAAGTGAGAAGAAAAATTTAACGAGCAAGGATGTTATGTTTGATAAATCTGCAATGTTGAAATTAAGCTGCGTGCCACACATAGCTGTTGAAGAGTAAAGTGATAAATCTATCGTTAAGGTGGAGCTTGAATGCAGAGAATCTACAAAGAATGGCGAGTCATCCGATGAAGCTTCGGAAGTTAAAGAAACGGTAGAAATTCCTCGTACCATTGCGACGGGTCGAGGAAGGCGCACTCTCAAAGCACCGGAGAGATACGGTTTTGAGGATATGGTTGCTTATGCTCTTACCGTAGGCTCTAGCGATCCAAGCTCCTACCATGAAACTTTGAAAAGTGATCACAAAGTGGATGACCACAATGATGGAGGAGATGGAGTCGTTACAAAGACGGTTACTATAGAGAAGTTCAAGTTCTGCAAGGACTTGATTTCTCTCACTCATCATTAAAGTTGATGGAGGCCACACCGATCCAGGTGCGGGCGTACCTTTGCGAAGATACGGTGGAGGGAGAGATATATTCGTTTTCTTGGTTCAAGTGGAGGCTTGTGGTTTATTCAAGCCAAAGGTGGAGATTTGTTGATATTGTCTTGAATTCCACAAATTCGATCGATTGGAAATTTGAATTAAAAGTCGATCGGGAAATCTAGGAAGGCTTGAAGATTGCAGACTATTTGTTTCCTAATATACTTCCTAGATTTGAACATATCTATAAGAGGTATTCATGGGAAATAGTCCCGATTCAATGTAAATGGGATATATCATGATATTTCTAATATTTAGGGGATGATTACTGAAGATATTATTAGTAAATTTCAAATTAGGTAATATCTTTAGGGTGGAATTCCTTTCCTATTTGGATTAGGAAAGTGGGGAATTAATTCTTTCCTATTTGGATTAGGAAGGTGGGGATCTGAAGATCTATATATATCAGCAATGTACCTGTACTTGGTAAAAAAGTGCGCAACTCTCAATAAGAAATCGTCTCTCTCTCCCGTGGACGTAGGTGGATTTTCGCCGAACCACGTAAATCTCTGTGTTGTTGATTATTCTTGTCTCTTTTCTCATCTAGTTAGGGTGTTCTTCCACACAACACATATGTGCATTCATGTGAAAATGTGCACTTAATTGTGATTCTTTGTCCATGAAAGCCTCAAGAACATCATTGTATGCTATAATGTCACCTTAGGAATACTCCATGCTAATCGAGCATCATTTCATCCCGACATTGCAAGTTTTCACGTGACTTGGTTCTGTCATCATGAATGCACTCAATGTATGCCTTGTCATTATCATTTTCAAATCATACTTTGGGATTGCATTAGGGCCTAGATCCCTTAATGAAAATTGTTTGTGATTTGATGCTTAACCTATATGATTTTTCGCACATTTTTGCCTTGTCATATAGGAGAGTTAAATCATGCATCTTGTTGATATGATTGCTGCCCTGAATTTAATCACTTTGCATGTTCACAAAAATGTCAAAAATCGAATGGGTAAATGACCTTAATTGACCATGTCATCTCTTAAAAATTCTTAGAAAATTCATTGAGCTTTCCACCAAAATCAAGGCAATTGCATGTCAATTGTCCCACTTTTGAATTTTTACAAAGTTGCCTTGTAATATGGAAAATCACAAAATTCGGAATACATGCATGACTATTTGCATGCTTGCACTTTGCCATTTTGTTGAAATTTTTCTATTGTGATTCGGTACTAGGACCCTTAATGAACTTTATTTGTCACATTTAGGGCTATCATGCAGTAAAATTTGAGGAACTTTCAACATTGTTAACATGTTTATTTCGCCATAAGATTTCATCCATTTGCTGCTGCCATGTTCTGTTCTAGTACATTTTATCACGTTCTTAGATTTTTATAAATCACACGTAGCTCATCTTAAGGATTTGGCTCACAAAAGATGTTCCACATTGAGTGTATAACAGGCTGTAATTTCCATGAAGTTGATTGCTTGCTAGGTCATCTTCAATTGCTTGCTCTTTGTCAAAGTGTTATGGATTCCCCTATTTTGTTTAGTTGCAGCATGTGCATGTTCTATGATTTTTAGAAAAGGATGCATGCAGAACCGACTTCCAATGTCTTCATGACTTTTGATTGTCATTTCTTAAATTTTAAGTGCAAAAAATTTCCAGAAAATAAAAAGGTCATTGGATGTGTGTTTGATGTTTGAGATTGTAATCAACGCATGTTCAATAAGTGAAGTGAACCGATGTCAGTACACTTATTATTTGATTGAATAGGAAATAAGGTCTTCAAACCTATTCATATGTTTATTTTCAAGTTCAACACATGTGATTGTTAATTACTCACGCAAGCTCAATGCATGCTCGTGGGTATCTTGGGGTTACACATTAGCACTCGACTTTAACGGTTATGACGTTAGTCATCGTAAGTGAATACTTATAATGATTAATGATCATATACCGTATTTAATAATGAATGGGGATAACATGTCATGGCACAATATGCATGTAATTCCAACGGCTGACCCCAAGGCCATTTCTGATCCAACGGTAAATTCATTTTAGACTAAAAGTCACTTTTAACGGAATCTTCATCATGTATCATTAGTTTTTTCCTTACACGCTGAGAGAGCTAATTAATTCACTCACTAACATTAATTTTAAATCCTCAGATTCTTCAAGAGAGGTGACAATAGATAAGCATCACAAATATTTTTTCTACTTCCCCGATATCATCTCCGTAAGCCCTCATTTTATTTACTCATCCATTTAATCTTCCTCATTATTGTTTGAGGGTCCCATAATTGTTTATTGTAGCATTTTGAAGAGACTGAAATCTAATTGTTTGTGCCTTCGTTGTGTTTCAAAACTTTTCTTTCGGTATGTTCTTAAATTATGTTACGAGTTTAAGCTGCATGAGAAATCCATGGAACATGCTTGTTGGGTTAAAGACCAGTACACTAATTCCTATTTGGATTAGAACTCGGAGAGTTGGTTGTTGTAATCCTATTCAAGCCGCACGCTAACTGGACTCCTTATAGCCTAACCAAAACAAAAAAACAAAAGAGGAGTCCCGTATGATTGTGCCGTTGACTTCTTTGATCCTTAAAGTGGAGTTCTCGTTTCTTTGGTAGTACAAACGAGATCTAAACATCGGGTGAAGGGTGAAGTTTGTGCAGAGAAGCCGTCATCCAATTAGGGCATTTTCTTCGCAAAGACACGAGTGTTTTAAGGTTTCCATGATTTGTTTATCGAGCAATTACGTGAGGCTAAATACTATGGGTTTGAGTATAATCTTGGACAGGGAAACACTTGCGCATTATAAGCTATTGTAATTCTGTAATTCTCCAATTAATTACCTGGCTGCTAAGGGTTGGATAAATCATGTGAATTTTTCCTTATTGTTCCTTGTTTTGTTTCTCTAGTGATTTCATTCTCTCACATTATTTAATTGCATCCATTTTCTGGCTTTCACATTGTCTTAGAACACGTCTTTGCGGTTTTTGCTCCAATGGTTCGCGAAAATATCATTTCCAAGAGTGCTCATTGGATCAAATGTACAACCCTTGCAACTTTTTGTAGTTGTTTTGCCGGAAGTTTGCACCTTCCTACAAAGCTGCATATCATTTCTCCGCGTCGCATAAATCTTGTGCCATCAAGAAAGTAATCATCGAAATGCTCTAATAAATATAGCTATTTTCATCGGAAGTAGGAACGGTAGTGAGATAGAGTTGGACATTGATTGGCGTGGGATATTTGGGTGGGTAATTTGAGTAGCGGTGGATAGGACCACTGTTAGCTTTTACTGTTGATGTGCAGGTGTGTGTTCGTGGGGATTTACTCCGCAAAGTAAAAACGAAGGAGCATTTGGAGCTTGTTGTGTAATCAAAATGTTTGGTACGAGGGATTTGTGGAGCTGTAGTTGATCTGAACATGAATTAGCGAGCATGAAGCCTTTTTGTAGCCCTTCCTAATCGACTCTTGTGCTAAGAATCTGTCACAAACAGAGGAATTTGCTTCATACTTCTTGTTCGACAGATTTTTAGCCATTACTTCTAACCACAACCAACTAAGCTAGAACCACACACTTTTACTACTTACAATAGATCTAGAAACTCGTAGAGTATTGGCTTTTCTGGACAAATTGACCAAAGCCTCAACAAATTTTAATCAAGAAGAAAACGTTGCAATGGGAGGTTACATTTGCGTCAAACTTGATCATCTTTCAGACTGCCTATCCAAATTGGACAAAAATGAAGAAGACTGAAACAAGAGAATCATTATCTGATAATGATATATAAATAGCCGAAAGTCCATTGTTCATAACAA
The DNA here is from genome assembly GCA_014858505.1 of Corymbia citriodora subsp. variegata. Lineage (NCBI taxonomy): Eukaryota > Viridiplantae > Streptophyta > Magnoliopsida > Myrtales > Myrtaceae > Corymbia > Corymbia citriodora. The sequence goes on along the minus strand of MU089685.1, from coordinate 45,385 downwards.
TTAGAGAGGGAAATAAGCATGACTGAAAACAGGAGGAAAACCGTTCATGACAACAATCAACAACCAATCAATAGATAATTATCGAGCATCAGCCATTAGGAGAAACCAAAAAATGGAAAATATAAATTATGATCCGAAGGCAACGAGAGGGTTCAATAGTAGGTGAGCACGATAAATACGGTCTGAATTATGGTGAGTGCGAAGAGGAACATGGCGGCAATGAGAGACAATGTAGTCCAAGGACTACTGAAGTAGGTGTGTCTGAGATTAGCCCTCCACATGTTCCAGGGCTTCTTGCAGTGATCGCCAATCTTCTTCTGCACGGCGTCAAGGTTGGATTCGACCGTCACTTCCATGCACAGAGAGTTGAATAGCTTGGCCACCGCCTTGTCGCTGCCGAAATCATTCTGGATAATGCCTCTGGCGTGGAGCAGGGTGACATCCCGCTCATTGTTGATGATTTTGTCCATGAAGTCGACGTAGGATGTGACCTCGATCCCAGTCCCAATGTGCAAGCACTCGAAAGTCATGAGGTTGAGGAACTTGGACTCGGTGGTGTCATCCACCGTGATGACGGGGAGCTTCAGGACCCCTCTGTCAAAGGAGATGTCCTTGAGACTGCAGGTCAGGTTCTTCTCGAACTGGATACCGGCCTCCTTGAGCTCGGTGGCCGACCGGATTATCTCCTTGTGCTGGACCTTCTTGGTCTTCTTCGGCAAGCAATTGACGTCCATGACACGCTCCATCCCCGGGATGCACGTCTCGAGGGAGCTTATGTCACCCTGCAATGTTGAAGTAAGGGCAGTGCATTGAATACAAGATTGTTGTCATGTTGATAGTACTTGCTTCGAGTGAAAAAAAAAAATCTCCCATGAAGTAGAAAAGATTATCACCTCGCCAGCCTCAGGCCAAGCATTTTCCATCTCGGGATCCATCAGCAGGCCTTTCCTGAAGACGTCCACAACATGGAGGCATCTGCCCATCCCCTTGATGCCCGTGTCGAGGGAGTAAAACTCTAGGATGAGCTCGTTGATGTATTCGTCATGCTGCGTTGTTGGAGTGAGGTCAGCGGCATTGAATATGAGATCATTGTCGTGTCAATGCTACTTGCATGAAAGGACAAGAAAAGGGAGGGTCTCCGATTGAGATGATAGATTTAATAATGATCTATGCCATTAAAATCCACAATCTTCTAATTTTGATGAGTCAAATTGAATTAACTCCTCTAAAGTTTAATAATATCATATGATTTGATTTTGTATATGCCATAAAGAGGCAATGAACCTTTTCTTATGTGCCCAACTTTGATACATTAAGACCTAATGATGCTAAATATATCCTTTGGGAAAGTTGATTACTTTCACTAACCGAAAGTTGCGATTCGTGAGGATTTTCCATTGGGTGCCACCATTGCTCCATTGGTGACAGTAGATCAAGATTGTTGAACATAGTTCATATCACATGTACAAATTTTCCCAGCATTTGCCACTTGGCTTGCGTTGAACATATTGTCTATATTTTCATTTTCTTCAACATAATTAGCTCGATAATTTGTTTTTGACCAACAATTTTTTTTTCTCTGTGACAATATCTTTTACACGAGGGCTATTGTAATTTATTTAGAAACTAACAATCTTTTTCTAATTGGTTTATTTTCATGCAAATACTGCCCGGTAGATTTTTTTTTTATTTTTCCTTTGAAAAGGTTTTTCCTCCTCTTTTATTTTTCCACAAGCTCCTAGTACCCTTTTTAAATTTACGAGACCGACCATTTATTTTAGACTAAAAGTCACTTTCAAAGGAGCCTTCGTTATACAGCACTACTCTTTTTTCAAATGCCTCAAAGAGCTAATTAATTCACTCGCTAACATGATTTTTGAATCCTTAAATTCTTCTATAGAGGTGAAAATAGGATTGCGATCTCTATTAAGTGTCACAAAATAATTTTCTATTGCCCTGATATCATCTCCGTAAGCCCTCATTTGATTTACTCATCCGTTGGTTGTTGTAATTTTATTCAAGCCGCACGTTCATCGGAACCCCGTACGGCCAAAAAAAAAAAAAAAACAAGGAGGAGTCCGTATGTCTGTGCCGTTGACTTCTTCGAGCCTAAAAGTGGAGTTCTCTTTTCCTTGATAGTAAAAAGTGGGGTAAGTACACTAGCAGTGTGATAATTTTCGTACGGCGTTTACTTTGGTGCAAAAACTTTTTTTTCGCTCACTTGAGTGCCAAATCAGAGTGAAATCATCCACTTGAGTGCTATTTCACCGGAAAAGCTAACATGGCATCGGAATGCTGATGTGGTAGTCGGAAAACAATACTTTAATTAATTTTTTTGATTTTTTTGCTTTTTTTTAAGGGCCGGCAAGGGCCACCGTTGACCCTCGTCGGCTGCCGAACTCTCGTCTAGATTGGGCGAGGGCCCCCTCGCCGTCGGCCATGAAGGCCTTAGGTGAGGCCGTCGAAGGCCCTAGGTGAGGCCAGCGAGGCCGTCGACGGCCTCACGCGCTGCGGCCCTTGCCCAGATCTGGCCCTAGGCAAGGCTGCAATGGCCCTCGGCAACCGCGAGAAGGCCGTCATGGCCGATAGCGAGGGTTCTGCGGTCGACGAGGGTCAATGGTGGCCCTCGCCGGCCCTTAAAAAAAAAAAGCTAAAAAATTCAAAAAATTCAAAAAATATTCAAAAAATCAAAACAAGTAATTAAAATATTAAAATATTATTTTCTGGTAGCCATATTAGCATTCTGGCGGCCACGTCAGCTTTTCCGGTGAAGTGGCACTTAAGTGAATGATTTCGTTCTGATTTGGCACTCAAGTAAGCGAAAAAAAAAATTTGGCATCAAAGTGAGCGCCGTATGAAAGTATTGGCACTCCTAGTGTCCTAACCCCGTACAAAGGGGATTTAAACATCAGGTGAAGTTTGTGCAAAGAATCCGTCATCCAATTGAGGCATTTTCTTTGTGAAGACAAGAGTGTTTTAAGTTTCCGGTCATTTGTTTATTGAGCAATTACGTGAGGCTAAATATTATGGATTTGAGTATAATCCTGCACTGGGAAATACTTGAGTATTGTGAGTGATTGTCATTTTGTAATTCTCTAATTGATTGTCATTTTGGTGGGTAATTTCAGTAGCGGGTGGATAGGACTCATGCCCAATACCAACCGAACGAGGCCCTGGTACCACTAGTTGCTATTAGTGTTGATGTGAAAGCATGTATGTTTATGAGGATTTGCTCAGCGAGGGAACAATGAAGGAGCTTTCGGAGCTTCTTCTATTATCAGAATGTTTGGTCCAAGGGATTTATGGAGCTGTAGTTGGCCTGAACACGAATGAACGAGCATGAAGCCTTTTCATAGTCCTTCCTAATAGACTCTGGCGCTAAGAATCTCTGTCACAAACAGAGAAATTTGCTTCATTTTACATGTTGGACAGACTCTTAGCCATTAATTCTAACCACCACCAACTTAGCTAGAATTTACTTAAACTGCTTATAATAGATCTAGAAACTTGTAAAGTCTTGGCTTTTCTGGGTAAATTGATCACGACTTCAACAGAATTTAATCAAGAAGAAAATGGTGCAACAGAAGATTACGTCCGCCTAGAACTTTCTCATCCTTCAGACTACCTTTCCACATTGGACAAAAATAAAGAAGACTAAAATAAGATAATCATCATCTGATAATGATATATAAACAGCCAAATGTCCATCGCGCATAACATTTAGAGAGGGAAATTTGTCCGACCGAAAACAGTAGGAAAACCATTCATGACAACAATCTACAACCGATCGACAGATAATTATCGAGCATCAGCTATTGGGAGGAAAAACACAAAAATGGAAAATAGGAATTATTATGCAGACGCTACGGGAGGGTTCAATAGTAGTCGAGCAACGCATATACGGTCTGAATTATTGTGAGCGCGAAGAGGAAGATGGCGGCGGAGAGAGACAGTATGGTCCAAGGATTCTTGAAGTAGGTGCGGTTGAGATTAGCTCTCCACTTGTTCCAGGGCTTCTCGCAGTGCTCACTTATTTTGTTTTCCACGGTCTCGAGGCTGCTGCTGGATACGAGCGTCACTTCCTTGCACAGCGAGTTAAATAGCTCCGCAACTGCCTCGTTGCTCCCGATGGAATTCTGGATGATGCCTTCGGCGTGGAGCAGCGCGACATCCCGCTTGTCGTTGATGATGTCGTCCATGAAGACGACGTAGGATGTGACCCCTGTCCCAGCCCCGATGTGCAAGCGCTCGAACGTCATGAGGTTGAGGAAATTGGACTTGAAGGCGTCATCCACCATGATAACGGGGAGCTTCAGCTTCCCTCCGGCAAAGGAGATGTCCTTGAGACTGTTGGTCTTACTCGTCTTGAACCGGATCCCAGCCGTATCGAGCTCGGTTGCTGACCGGATTATTTTGTGTTGGTCCTTCTCAGTCTTCTTCGGCAGGCACTTCGTAAAGACGCCCACAACATGCCCCATTCCCATGATGCCTGTGTCGCGGGAGTTTTTGTAATCCTGCCTTGTTGGAGTGAAGTCAGTGCATTGAATATGAGATTGTTGTCGTGTCGATACTACTTGCTTAAAGGAAAATAAAAAATGTTCCATAGAGGTGTATTAGAAAAGATTTTCACCTCGCCAGCCTCAAGCTCCCCATTTTCCAGCTTTTTGAGCAGGGTGGCGAACGGGACGTTCGGCTCGATCTCCTTAGGCTCCGACCTGAATATCTCCTCACGCGGCCCCACATTTTTCCGTTCGTGCTGATCCTTACCGGACTCCATTAGCAAGCCTTTCCTGAAGACGTCTAGAACATGCAGGCATCTGCCCATCTTTTTGCCCGTGTTGAGGGAGTAGAACCAGAGGATGAGCTTGTTGATGCATTCGATGCATTCGTCAACCTGCTTTGTTGGAGCGAAGTCAGTGGCATTGAATTCGAGATCGTTGTTCTGTCGATGCTAATCGCATGAAAGGAAAGGAAAAAAGAAAAGGAGTCTCCGATTGAGGTGATAGATTTAATAATGAAACTATTAATTGATGACGGATCATGATGCGAGATCCATATGAGATCACCAACATGCAGTGTTAGGTGAATATAGTAGGGCGATTTGGGTGCGTGCAATAATTTCTCAAACGACGGAGTGAAATCTAAGAAACTAACCTCCTTGCCATCGTACGCGGCAACCAACTGATACAGCACTAGCATCGGCAGCTGATTCTCCAGCATCAGCATGTCCCGTCTTATGTACGGCGTTATATAACTGTGGGTGCTGAAGATGGGGTCATTGGGCGCATAGCCATTCTCCTTCCCTGTCGCGGTCCTCATAATCTCGAGCATGAAGCAACCGTCCATGATCATCAGCTCCAGGAACTGGTCGTCCATGCCCTCCTTCCCCTTCAGGTTCAGCGCGTTGTAGCTGTCCTTGAGCTCAAGCTCCACCTTCCTCAGGGAATTCATGAAGTCCTTGAAGGACATCCTGGACCGCTGGAGGAAGCGGTGGCGTGCGCGGAGCTTGTGTTCCTCCATGGGACGGAGGTGGACCTTGCCGTGGTGGTAGGGGCCGAAAGAGACCACTTGCGGCTGGTAGTCCTCGGGGTTGAGTTTGATGATGAAGGCGGGGATCCTGTAGATGCACGGATGTTGCTTGTCGGAGGGCGTGCGCTTGGTGCTCTGAGAAATTTCTGATGTGGAGGAGGGAAGAAGAGATGGTTGAGGTCCAGCGATAAACGCCTGCATCCTCATCTCGCCTGGCGAGGGAGGCGCGGTTGAGTAAGTTTCAGAGGTTCCACAAGTCTGTCATGACTGTTATGGCGAGCGGGGGGGATTAGGGTAGTCCATAACCAATGCTGATCTTGTGTGTCGAAATGGGTCTTTCACCCACCTTTTAAATCATGAATGAGTTGGGCGATGCATGAATTAGTTAAATTTTAATAAATAAATTGTTATGGACTTTATCTGTAAAACTCAATTAAGTATGAATTTTCAATGGGTCTTAGGCTTTTGCCCATAATCAACCTCACGGAACTACAGTTGAGGATGGTTAGTCTAGAGCTCATTATTGATAATGTTGCCTTTACTTACAATATCAGAAGACTGTTAAGCTCTTATTTTGAGTTCAAAGCAATATTATAACTCTTGAAAAGAAAATCACCCTACTGTATGGCTTGCTAATCTCAGCACTTAAAGCACTTGGACACTCGTTCTTTTCATTTAATCATAGAAAATTACTTCATATTTTATTAAGTGATAAAGTAAGGAGGTAAATTCTTGACATGAATTTTTGTTTTTGGCTTCAACCCTTTTCACACGTGCATGCAAGTCCTCGATTTCCAGCTACAAATGTTGAATAATTAGAATGACAATAATGACGAGGAAACTTACTTGAATTTTTATCTCATTTCTCTTCTACTCATTGAAGATAAGGGAACAAAAAAAATATTCAAGAGGCATGCACTATGATTTTTGGATAAGCCACTTCATTTCGATGATGTTAGTTGAATTTAGCGAGAGAGAGAGATTGGGGTTGGAATTTAAGGAATGGGAAATTTTCACTATAAGAAGATTGGGTGGAGATTAGTCCTCGGTGGCAATGAATGAAATTCAAGAAAAGTCAGGTGATAGTTATCCTTCCTAGCAGTGTGTTTACTGTTGACCAAGGTTGACTGCTCACGTGCCACTCTCTCTCTCTCTCTCAAGTCTTACTCGCAAATTGAAAATAATTAAGGATGCATTTGTTTCGCGGAAATTGTACCATTTTTAGAAAATATTTTTCAGGAAATCATTTTTATGGAAAATGATTAGTTTTCTTATGTTTGATGATATGTGATTGAAAATATTTTCAGACGATTGGATTGCATTTGAAAAATGATTGAATAACATTTAAACTAACAATTTATACTAGTGTAAAAAAAAAAAAAACAGAGAGATTTTAGAGAGTAAAAGAAAAGGATAAAGATGACCTAATAAAAAGGGAATGACCTAAAGACCTAATAAAGATGGAAAGTGTTTTCCCATTCTCATGCACAGTAATTCATTTTCCTAAAATAATATATTTATATTGACTGGAAAGTATTTTTCATTGACTAAATCGTTTTTGAAAAAACAAACAGCAGAAAGTTTGGAAAACATTTTCCGGGAAACTACTTTCATTAAAACAAACGCACCCTAAGTGATATTTCGAATTTGTTGTGTAGTTTACAGGAATTATCATGTTCTTATAATTAGTGATTAGCCTAATTTGTATTTCTTTATAATGAAAAGGTGGAGAGGAGTGATCACCTCTAGTTGATGGGAAAATAACACAAATGGTCCTAGAACTTTGGTCCAACGTGCAATGCATCCTTAAATTTTAAATTTATTTTATGTAATTCACGAACTATTAATACATGTTCAATCTAATTTCTAAATATATAAAAATATTTAATACCGTCCTGTTGCTAACTCAATTTAATGGAATCTGTTGGTGGGACATCCAATTTGTTAAGTTTGAGTAGAGGACAACAAAAAGAGGATCCACATAAAATATTCATCTTAAATTGGGATATATTAATTCATGTCATCATATGTCAATGGCCTAATTTTTTTTCCTCTCTAAAGTAGTGGATAAAAAGATAGACATATCGACTCGTCATTAGTTAAAACTCCAACTTAACATATAATAATATACGCAAATAACCTATGACTTATCATTTAAGCCAATAGAAATACTACATTAAATATTTACCAATAGTTCATAGATCATATCGAATAAATTAAAAGTTTAAGGATGATACTATACGTTAGGCCAAGTCTCGGCACCATGATGTCATTTTGCATTATCAATTATCATGACTTGCAGCATCATTCCTTCCTAGAAAACCGTGGGCCATCAGTGCTAGTTTGAACTTTACCGACAGTTATTTCAAGGATAGAGACTGAAATCCTCCCAATTACTCGAATCGACATTTTGGTCCGAGTCGTCGCCGGCTTCCCTGTTTCTCCTGATCTCCTCGTTCCGTTTCAGCAAAATGAGTGGAAGTGCGTGCCATCATCTCCGATTTCATCCCCGCCAGCCGGTCCCGCAGATTGACCGCTGATTTCCTATGGCCCGATCTGAAGAAATCCTCGGGGGAGGACTCGGAGAGGCATGCCGTAGCTGGAGCTGTCGACGTGGGGCACGGTGGTTCCGAGGCTGATTTCAAGGATGAACCGAACATCGAAGACGATGAGGTGGATGTTGATGACGAGCCTGAAAATCATCTTAATTTTTGTGCAAACTTTTTTTACCAAGTACAATGCAAATTTCTAGCTCTCGATAGCTTATTCTTTTGTATTAATATCATGAAAACTCCTAAACTGTTATAATTATAATAAATTTATTCAAAATTAACTTTTGGACTGTCAAAAATTCTAAAGTTGTATACATGTGATACATTTATTGAAAGTTAATTTTTAGATTATCAAAAATCCCAAACTGTTGTGTCTATGACAAATTTATCCCAAATTTATATGAATTTTCACATGGCCTTATCATCATATATCATCTAACTTAGTGATTTAAAATAAAATTTGAGGGAAGTTGACAAAAGACAAATATATTATGAGTATACCGATTTATGATTTTTAGTGATCAAAAAATTAATTTGAGATAATTTTATTATAAATATATTAGTTTGGAGTTTTTGATGACCCAAAAATTAATTTAAAATAAATTTATCATAAGTGTATTGATTCGAAATTTTTTGTATCATATTCTTTTTCCCCCTACTTTTACTCTTTTGATTATCTTGCTCCGCTCCTCATGATACCGATCATGAACCACCGTCGGATTGGTCAAATGAAGACTCTTGGTCAAAAAAGCAACCGCATGCGACGAGGCGGACTCAGTGGTGAACCAAGTTGCCCTCACTTGCGCTGTCCCCTAAATTATCTTCATGAGAAAAGTAAAATAGAAATTATATTTCAGTAACCTGAATCGTGGGCAGGGCACGAGCTCAACTCGTCTATTCAATCTGCTGATTTTTTTTTTTATACATATATAAAAAATAACATGCCATTTTTTTTAATTTCAATCTTATTAAAATGTTCCCTCTTTTGAATGGTGAATTTTATTTTCCATACATAAAATATAATTCGAATTAATGAAAACGATATTAGAGGAACCGCTATGCAAAAAAATAAAAAAAATAAAAAAGTAGTCTCGGTCTATTTTTAACCTCCCGAGCATAGAAAGTATTATCACCTCAAACTGCAAGACGAATGAAATCATAAACCTTATTCTAAAGTAATTTTGTGGAAGACAAAGTGAAATCATAGGCCTCGTTGTAAAATAAAGTTCTCGTAAAATGAGAATAAGCAATCAGAGAAGGTGGATTTAATTCGACAAGCCAAATCTACAATAATATTTCTCTTAGGCCAGGTCATCTACTTTGATCCCAATTCAGGTGCAAACTTATTTTCATCCCGTATTTTATTTATCTCATTAAAAATCATAAATTTCAATTAATACCTACATCTAGCCTCCCGAAGTTTCAATTGAATGATGTCATTAAAGATTTGACGTGTCATTCCATGCGTACTTGGCAACCCGCAACTATTGCCAACGGACTAATGTTGGAATCCGAATAGTTTTGAACCAAGCAAGAGAAGGAAAATCTGAGCACTTTTAAGCTTGGATTTTGGTGACAAAAATCGAAAATGAACTACTGAAATGACTACCCAAATCTGACGAGGCATGAACGAGCGGTTCGCTGAACCTTAAAGTCGCAATAGGTGGCATTCGAAAATAGGGGAAGCTCTCGGATTATGTGGGATCCTTCCATGTCCACATAGCTATGAGTCACGAATTGATGATGTCCGGACCAAAATTGAGATTCAAGTTAAAGTTAATGCTTTTTATATAAGGGAAAATGGAAAAAGGAGCGTTTGGGCAAGAATTGAATCTGAATATATGAGACAAAAATAAAATAAGAAGCTTGAGTTGGAATTGGAACCCAAGTTAAAGTTAATGCTTTTTATATAAGGGAAAAACAAAAAAGGAGCCTTTGGGCAAGAATTGAACCTGAATATATGAGACAAAAATAAAATAAGAAGCATGAGTTGGAATTGGAACCCAAGCTAAAATGGGTGCTTTCTTGGAGGTGATATTACTAACAGGGGACGTTTCCGGTAGTGACGTGTGCATTAGATGCTTACAGTTCCATCAATTTGAAGAATTTTGCACCAAATAGACCCACAACGACACGCCGTTAGTGGCTAGCAATGGCGACTTCTCCAAATTGGAAATTACTCTTTAAGACGATGGGACTCTTTCGGCTGATTAAAGCCAGAAAAAGATCAGGCAGTGCTTTTTTCTGGGTGTCCTCATGACTGCTAGGCAAGCTGGCGCAGCATCGAAGGGGTAGTTTGTCCTTGCTTCCAAGCAATAACATGACATAACCGGCCAAACTATCTCTTGCTGAATCTTTCCGTGACCCCATGGACAAGCTGATGAAACTGAAAGTTCATTTTTGTCCATATGGACAACCAGCATCTCAAGTGGTCGATTAAGGTTAGTTTGAATCAGACTCCGCATTGATGCATTTTGTCACAAACTCCACAGTTCACTTCTCTTTAGCATAGATGCAAGCCAGTCTTCGTAATTCTCTCAAACTTCCACTCAGGAAGAACTCGACAAGAATTTGCGATATTGATCCGAACATTCCATAAGCGAGGTACCGGACAATTTGGATAAAAGGTTTTGGTTTCGGCAGGCAAAGGGGTTGTCCGCCTACAAGAGAAGCTAGCACAGCAAAGGGGTATATTCAAACTTTACACAAGCTTCTTATTAATAAGTATGACATAGTATGATACAGTTTTCAGTAATAGAGTAGAAGCCGTAAACAGAAAGAATCAATGTGTAGATTCCAGACCTCTTTCTTTTTTTTTCATAGTAGGCCCTTTTCTAATCTTATCAACAGTGTTATTTTGTACGGCAAACATCAAACGCCAATCATATAGAGTTTTCAGCAGGCCGAGGATGGTATGCGCAGCGCCTCAGCTGTGACTCTGGAGTAGGCTGCTGTAAGAAGATCTTGGTAGGGTCATTGGGATCGACATATCTGCAAAATCAACACCAGATGATTAGTACTTCATCCCTCAGTTCTATCATCAGCTTCATTCGAAAAATAAGAATTCCATCATATACTAACATACTGAGCCGATCACATGCGTATCAGACCACGTTAGAAAACACAGACCAACATCTTTTTAGCAATTGCAATTGGCTCTACATATCCCTTTGCACTCAATATAACGAGCCTACCCAGGTCCCCTCTCTCTTGATCTTAAATTTTTTTTCTATAGAGAAGAGTACTAGCACTTACGCATGTCTCATCATCTCATCAACCGGAGTTTCTGCTGCTTGTAAAGGATCCACACGCGGTGCACTTTCAGAGTTAACATGCTGATTGTATTGCCTCACAGAGGATATCAGGTTGAAAAACAACGGTACAAAGGTCCCACATCCACCCTCCTTGAACAATATCTTAAAAGTATGAGTGGAGAAAAGTGAGCTGTGCTGGTCATCTGGTACCACCTGGGGTAATTATGAAAATGGTGAGTGTCCAAATTCATAGTGAATATTGATGCATCACAAGTTGTATACTTACAGGCTCCACAAAGCCAGATATGTTGTTGCAGAAAAATATTGGTTGATTGAACTTCTCACCATGTACATATAGCTGCAGAGTGAAACAACGACAGTGGTAAATTGAATAATATTAAGTTGCGCAGATAATGCAGAAAAGTCATAATGCCCATTAGAAACTCCACTTTGACTTAAAAAATAGAGGAACATCAAACCATCATTTAATGAAAGGAAACAAATAAAAAAGTAGTCCTCAACCAGGAAAACAAAAAAAAAGGCAGACATAGTCTAGCCTCTTTTAGCATGAAATTTGGATACATAGCCAAATGTTCACCGGCCGGCAAGCGTGTTGCATTTTCAGTGGCTGGAATAAGGGTAATTTTGTCAAAAAAAATATTTATAGAAATTAACAAAACCCTAAAAACAAAATCTCCAAACTCTTCACGTTCTCACGTTTTCTTCTAATGCTCTTCATCTTCTCCGTTCTCTTATCCTCTCTCGCTTGGAGCACTCAAATTTTATGTTAATGGAGCACAAATTGAAGCACAATAAGAAACCCCTACCTTCATTTTTTCACATTTTCTTCATTTTTTTTTTTTTGGTCTTCATTTCTTTCCAACAAAGAAGACAAATCTAAAGTAAAACCATATCTTCGTTATTCAGACACTCATATGTAACACGAGAGTCTCAATTCTTCATCATATTTTCCCAACTAAGAGACGGAGAACATCTCGATGTCGAGGACCCACATCTCAGGCACAATTCGAATCCACTTCCATGGAGATAGAGAGACAGAGAGAGCCGGGGGTGCTGGCACGTCTATTTGGAACTTGGGAAGTTAGAGATCTTGCTCCATTAACAAAGAATTTGGGTTCTTCGAGCAAGAGGGGACAAGGAACCTAGAAGATAAAGTGCAGATGAAGAAGAACATGAAGAAGAGTTTAGGGGTTTTGTTTTTAGGGTTTGTTAATTTCTATCAATTTTTTTTGACAAAATTGCCCTTATTCCAACCACTGGAAATGCCACACGCTTGCTAGCCGACGAATATTTGGCTAGCCAACAATTTGAGATCCTTATTTGAGACTGGTTTAGCCACTTGGGGTCCTCATTTGAGACAACGGCCACTTGGGGTTCTTATTTGAAAAAATAGGCTTACTTTGAATCCTTTTTTGAAATTTTCCCAATCAACAAGGATGGTAAAAAAAAAATGAAAAGGAGAGTCAAACAAATAGAAAAGAAAAATAGCCATCAAAGTGAATTTTTGTCATTCTAAAAAAATCTAAAATTAAAAAAAAGAAAACCAATTTAAAAATTACATAATTGCTTTATTGCAGGAAATACATATGGAAATTAAATGAGGAATTACCATAAAAAATGAACTATGCCATTTAAATCCACAATTTTCTAATTTTGAGGAGTCAAACTGAATTAAGTAACTCCTTAAAAGTTTTATGGTATCATATGATTTGATTTTGTATGTACTATAAAGAGGCAATCAACCTTTTTAAGAGCAGTTGATTTTCAATTAACAGCTCAAATAATTAATATTGGCTAAAGTAAAGTCGATATATATAACGAGTACAAGGCTACTCTAGCAATGGATCTTAAAAAGGCGTACCTAGAGAACAACTTCAGTAAAATCTCTTACAGTTTTTTTTTTTATATAGCTATGGATTTTTCATCAAGTTAATTTTTGCTCAATACAGAAAATCGTTCCTCAAGGGCATTGCAGTTCTCTTCCTTTCAAGTTTCTGCTATGGCTTCAAACTCTGAAAATCTCATTTACCCTCTAACGTTTATGTGCCCAACTTTGATGCATTAAGACCTAATGATGCTAAATATACCCTTTGGAAAACCCGACTACTTTTCACTAATTTGTGATTCGTCGGGATTTCCACTGGGTGCCACTGTTGTCCCACTGGAGATGGTAGATCAAGATTGTTGAACATAGTTAATTGTGCATCTATGATTACTACACCACTATCAATATAACATGTACAAATTTTCCCAACATTTGCCACTTGGCTTGCATTGAATATATTGTCTGTATGTTCATTTTCTTCAACATAAATAGCTCGATAATTTGTTTTCAACCAACAACTTTTTTCTATGTGACTATATCTTCTACACGAGGGCTATTGTGATTTATCTAGAAACTATCTTTTTCTAATTGGTTTATTTTCATGCAAATACTGTAGGGTAGATTTTTTCATTTTTCCTTTGAAAAGGTTTCTCCTCCTCTTTTACTTTTCCACAAGCTCCAAGTACCCTTTTTAAATTTACGAGACCGACCATTTATTTTAGACCGAAAGTCACTTTCAAAGGAATCTTCATTATACAGCATTAGTCTTTTTTCATACACCTCAGAGAGCTAATTAATTCACTCGCTAACATTGTTTCTGCAGAGGTGACAATAGGATTATGACCTCTAATAAGCATCACAAATATTTTTTCTACTGTCCTGATATCATCTCCATAAGCTCTCATTTCATTTACTGATCCGTTTAATCTTCCACATCATTGTTTGAGGGTCCCATAATTGTTTACTGTAGCATTTTGGAGAGACTGAAATCAACGGTTTGTGCCTTTGTTGCATCTTGGAGATCTTCTTTTAGTATGTTCTTAAATTATGTTACAAGTTTCAGCCGCATGCGAAACCTGATTTGATCAGAAGATGCTTGTTGAGTTAAAGCCCAGCACACTTATCCTGTTTGGATTCAATTCAGAGAGCTGGTTGTCGTTGTCTTATTCAAGCCGCACGCTAACTGGACTCCTTACGGCCTAACCCAAAAAGAAAAAGAAAAAGGAAGAGGAGTCCGTATATTTGTGCCATTGACTTCTTCGAGCCTTAATAAGCAGTTCTCTTTTCTTTGGTAGTACAAAGGAGATCTGAACATGGGGTGAAGTTTGTGCAGAGAATCGGTCATCCAATTGAGGCATTTTCTTTGGGAAGACATGAGTGTTTTAAGTTTCCGGTTATTAGTTTATCAAGCAATTACGTGAGGCTAAATGTTATGGATTTGAGTATAATCTTGTACTAAGAAACACTTGAGTATTGTGAACGGTTGTAATTCTATAATTCTCCAACTGATAAGCTGATTATCTGCAACTAACCCTCCCAGTGTAGTGGCTGCTGATGGTCAGACTGAATCGTGTAAATTTTTCCTTATTGTTCCTCCTTTTATTTCTCTAATGATTTCATCGTCTCGCGTTATTTAATTGCATACATTCTTTGGTTTCCATGTTATCTTAGAACAAATGTCTTTGCAATCTTTGCTCCAATGGTTTGAAGGAATATTGTTTCCAAGAGTGCTTGTTAGATGACAGACAGCCCTTAGCAACTTTTTGTGGTTGCTCTGCCGGAACCTTACACCTTCCTATGGAGTTGCATATCCTTTCTCCACACCGTCGCATAAATCTTGTGGCATCACGAAAGTAATCATTTTAATGCTCTAGTAAATATAGTTATTTTCATCGAAAGTAGGAATGGAACTGAGTTAGATTGGCCATTGTTTTGGTGTCTGATATTTGGGTGGGTGATTTTAGTAGTGGGTGGATAGGACTCATGCCCACTACCAACCCAATGAGGACCTGATACCACCGTTAGCTTTTAGTGTTGATGTGCAAGTGTTTATGTTTTTGGGGATTTACTCAGCAAAGGAACGAGGAAGGAGCTTTTGGAGCTTCTTGTATTATCAAAATGTTTGGTACAAGGATCTATGGAGCTGCAGTTGGTCTGAACATGAATGAACGAGCATGAAGCCTTTTTATAATCCTTCCTAATCGACTCTTGTGCTAAGAATCTCTGTCACAAACAGAGAAATTTGCCTCATATTTCATGTTGGACAGATTTTTAGCCATTACTTCTAGGTTCCAACTACCACCAACTAAGCTAGAACCACAAACTTAACTACATCTAATAGATCTAGAAACTTGTACAGTCTTGGCTCTTCATGATAAATTGACCACAACTTCAACAAAATTCAATCAAAAAGAAAATGTTGCAATGGAAGATTACATCTGCCTAGCACTTGATCATCCTTCAGACTACCTATCCAGCCAAATTGGACAAAAATGAAGAAGACTGAAATAAGAGAATCATCATTTGATAATGATATAAACAGCTAAATGTCCATCGTTCATAACATTTAGAGAGAGAAATAAGCTTGATTGAAAACAGGAGGAAAACCATTCATGATAGCAATCTACAGCCAATCAACAATAAGTATCGAGCATCAGCCATTGGGAGAAAAACACAAAAATGGAAAATATGAATTATTATACAGAGGCAACGGGAGGGTTCAATAGTAGGTGAGCACGATATATATGGTCTGAATTATGATGAGCCCGAAGAGGAAGATGGCCGCAGTGAGAGACAATATAGTCCAAGGATTCTTGAAGTAGGTGCGGTTGAGATTAGCTCTCCACATGTTCCAGGGCTGTTCGCAGTACTCACTGACGTCCTTTTCCATGGCCTCGAGGCTGTGGTTGGATGGGAGCGTCACTTCCTTGCACAGCGAGTTGAATAGCTTGGCCACCGCCTTGTCGCTGCCGAAATCATTCTGGATAATGCCTCTGGCGTGGAGCAGGGCGACATCCTGCTCATTGTTGATGATTTTGTCCATGAAGGTGACGTAGGATGTGACCTCGTTCCCAGCCCCCATGTGCAAGCGCTCGAAAGTCATGACGTTGAGGAACTTGGACTCGGTGGTATCATCCACCGTAATACCGGGGAGGGTGAGGACCCGTCTAGCAAAGGAGATGTCCTTGAGGCTCTTGCTCTTGCTCTTGCTCTTCTCCAACCGGATCCCGGCCTCGCTGAGCTCGGTGGCCGACCGGATTATGACCTCGTCCGCCTCATGCCCCGCGTTTTCCTGCTTGTGCTGGTCCTTCTCGGGCTCGTCAGCAGGCTTTTCCTGAAAACGTCCATGACATGCAGGCATTTGCCCAACCCCGTGTTGGGGTATACTCGGTTGTGGAAGTTTAGGATGAGCTCATTGACGTCATCCTGCGTTGTTGGAGTAAAGTGAGCGCATCGAATATAAGAGTGTTGTTGCGTCGATACCACCCGCATAAAAGAGAAAAAAAGAAAAGAAGTCTTCGATTGAGGTGATAGATTTCATAATAATTTTGTTAATTGATCTTGAATTGTGCATCCTAAATATTTGAATTTCAGGTGAGATATATTTGAGATCATCAAGATATATTGTTATGAGAACATAGTATGGCCATTTGCGTGTATACAATAACCTCTCTAATGATGGAGTGAATCTAAGAAACTAACCTCTTTGCCATTATTCTCAACAGCGACCAGTTTATACAGCACTAGCACCGGCAGCTGATTCTCCAGCAGCAGCATGTCCCGGGCTACATATGGCGCTATGTGTTTCAGCCCGTGGAGGTCATCGGGCGCATAGTCACGCTTCATTTCCATTGCGGTCCTTATGATCTCAAGCATGAAACAGCCGTCCGTGATCATCAGCTCCGGGAACCAATCCGGCATGCCCTCCTTCCCCTTCAGGTCCAGCATGTCGTAACTGTCCTCGAGCTCTTGCGCCACCTCCCTCAGGGACTTTAAGAAGGGCTCAAGGAGTTCCTTGACCGCTTGAGGAAGTGGTCACGCGTGTGGTGCTTGTGTTTCTCCATGGGAAGGAGGTGGTCTTCACCGTGGTGGTAGGGGCCGAAGGAGACAGCCAGCGGCTGGTAGGCCTTGCGGTTGAGGGCCATTGTGATTTTCCACCAGTGCCACCATTGCCCCATTAGAGATGGTAGATCAAGACTGTTGAACATAGTTCATCACGCGTCTATGATTAATACACCACTATCAATATAACATGTACAAATTTTCCCGGCATTTGTCACTTGACTTGCGTTGAACATGTTATTTGTATTTTCATTTTCTTCAACATAATTAGTTCAATAATTTGTTTTCAACCAACAATTTTTTTCTATGTGACTATCTCTTTTACACGAGGGCTATTGTGATTTATCTAGAAACTAACAATCCTTTTCTAATTGGTTTATTTTCATGCAAATACTGCAGGATAGATTTTTTTTTATTTTTCCTTTGAAAAGGTTTCTCCCCTCTTTTACTTTTCCACAAGCTCCTGGTACCAATTTTAGATTTACGAGACCGACCATTTATTTTAGACCGAAAGTCACTTTCAAAGGAATCTTCATTAAACAGCATTAGTCTTTTTTCATACACCTCATAGAGCTAATTAATTCACTCACTAACATAGTTTTTAAGTCCTTAAATTCTTCTACAGAGGTGACAATAGGATTGTGATATCTAATAAGCATCACAAATATTTTTTCTACTACCCTGATATCATCTCCGTGAGCTCTCATTTCATTTACTCATCTGTTTAATCTTCCACATCATTGTTTGAGGGTCCCATAATTGTTTATTGTAGCATTTTGAAGAGACTGGAATCTAATGGTGTGTGCCTTTGTTGCATCTTTGAGCTCTTCTTTTAGTATGTTCTTAAATTATATTATGAGTTTGAGCCATATGCAAAATCCGATCTGATGGGAAGATGCCTGTTGGGTTAAAGCCCAGCACACCTATCCTGTTTGGATTAGAACTAAGAGAGTTGGTTGTTGTAGTCTTATTAAAGCCGCACGCTAGCTGGACTACTTACAGCCTAACCGAAAAAAAAGAGCAGTCCGAGTCCGTATGTTTGTGCCATTGACTTCTTCGAGCCTTAAAGTTCATTTCTCTTTTCTTTGGCAGTACAAAGGAGATCTAAACATCGGGTGAAGTTTGTGCAGAGAATCCATCATCCAATTGAGGCATTTTCTTTGTGAAGACGTGAGTGGTTTAAGTTTCCAGTTATTTGTTTATCAAGCAATTACGTGAGGCTAAATATTATGAATTTGAGTATAATCTTCTACTAAGAACCACTTGAGCATTGTGAAGGATTGTAATTCCATAATTCTCCAACTGATAAGCTGATTACTTGCAACTAACCCTCCTAGTGGAGTGACCGCTAATTGTCGGATTGAATTGTGTAAATTTTTCCTTATTGTTCCTCCTTTTATTTCTCTAGTGAATTCTTCATCTCACGTTCTTTAATTGCATACATTCTTTGGCTTTCACGTTGTCTTAGAACATGTCTTTGCAATTTTTGCTCCAATGGTTGGCAAAAATATTGTTTCCAAGAGTGATTGTTGGATGACATACAGAGCCCTTGCAACTTTTTGTGGTTGCTCTGCCGAAAGCTTGTACCTTCCTATGGAGCTGCATATCCTTTCTCCACAGTGTCGCATAAATCTTGTGACATCAAGAAAGTAATCATTTTAACACTCTAGTAAATATAGTTATTTTCATCAAAAGTAGGAACGGTAGTGAGATAGAGTTGGCCATTGTTTTGGTGTCGGATATTTGGGTGGGTGATTTTAGTAGTAGGTGGATAAAACTCATGCCCAATGCCAACTGAATGAGGCCCTGGTACCACTGTTAGCTTTTAGTGTTGATGTGTAAGTGTCTGTTTTTGGGGATTTACTCAGTGAAGGAACAAGGAGCATTTGGAGCTTGTTTATAATCAAAATGTTTGGTACGAGGGATTTATGGTGCTGTAGTTGGTCTGAACATGAATGAACGAGCATGAAGACTTTTTATAGTCATTGCTAATCGATTCTTGTGCTAAGATTCACTCTCCCAAACAAAGAAATTTGCTTCATATTTCATGTTGGACAGGTTTTTTGCCATTACTTCTGACCACCACCAACTTAGTTAGAACCACTTTACTTAAATTGCTTACAATAGATCTAGAAACTTGTAGAGTCTTGGCTTATCTGGATAAATTGACCGCAACTTCAACAAAATTTAATCAAAACGAAAATGTTGCAATGGAAGATTACATTTGCCTAGCACTTGATCATCCCTCAGACTACCTACGCAACCAAATTGGACAAAAATGAAGAAGAATGAAACAAGCGAATCATCATCTGATAATGATATATAAACAGCCAAATGTCCATCGTTCATAACATTTAGAGAGAGAAATAAGCACGACTGGAAACAGGAGGAAAATCGTTCATGACAACAATCTACAACCAACCAACAGATAAGTATCGAGCATCAGCCATTGGGAGAAAAACACAAAAATGGAAAATAGTAATTATTACAGAGAGGCAACGGGAGGGTTTAATAGTAGGCAAGCACGATATATACGATCTGAAGTACTGTGAGTGCGTAGAGGAAGATGGCGCCGATGAGAGACAGTGCAGCCCAAGGACTACTGAAGTAGGTGCGGTCGAGGTTAGCCCTCCAGTGGTTGAGATTATACATCCACTTGTTCCAGCTCTTATTGCAGTACTCATCGATTTTTTTTTGCACGACGTCGAGGCTGATGTTGGATGGGAGCGTCACTTCCTTGCACAGAGAATTGAATAGGTTGGCGACTGCTTTGTCACTTCCGATATAATTCTGGATAATGCCTTTGGCGTGGAGCAGGGCGACATCCTGATCAATGTTGATGATTTTGTCCATGAAGATGACGTAGGATGTGACCTCGTTCCCAACCTTGCTGTGCAATCGCTCGAACGTCATGGCGTTGAGGAACGTGGACTTGGTGGTGTCATCCACCGTGATAAGGGGAAGCTCCAGGAGCCCTCTATCAAAGTGGATGTCCTTGAGGCTGTTGGTCTTGCTCGGCTTGAACCGGATCCCGGCCTCCTGGAGCTCAGTGGCCGACCTGATTATTATTGGATCGGTCTCCAAATCGGGCTGGACCTCCTCGGGTTCCATCAGCAGGCCTCTCCTGAAGACGTCCAAGACATGCAGGCATTTGCCCAACCCCGTGAACGTTTTGTTTTCACCGGGGAAGTAGAACTCTCCGATGAGGTGGTTGACGTAATCCTGCATTGTTGGAGTAAAGTCAGTGCATTGAATACGAGAATGTTGTTGTGTCGATGCTATCCGCATAAAGGGGGGAAAAAGTTTCCGACTGAGGTTATAAATTTAGAGATTAAATTGTTAATTGATATTGAACCTTACATGCTAAACAATTGGCACATTAGATTTAATGGATTTCACGAGAAATCTATCTGAGATCATTAAGATGAATTG
The DNA here is from genome assembly GCA_014858505.1 of Corymbia citriodora subsp. variegata. Lineage (NCBI taxonomy): Eukaryota > Viridiplantae > Streptophyta > Magnoliopsida > Myrtales > Myrtaceae > Corymbia > Corymbia citriodora. The sequence goes on along the minus strand of MU089685.1, from coordinate 24,710 downwards.
TTACGTGAACATAGCACAGCTGTTTGCATGCATGCAATAACCTCTCTAACGACGGAGTGAAATCTAGGAAACTAACCTCCTTGCCATTGTTCACGTCTGCGACCAGCTTATACAACACTTGCATTGGCAGCTGATTCTCCAGCAGCAACATGTCCTGGCTTATGTACGGCTCTATGAATTTCAGCCGGTCAATGCTGAAGATGGGGTCATTGGGCGCATAGTCATTCACATCCTCTATCGTGGCCCTCAAGATCTCCAGCATGAAGCAGCCGTCTGTGATCATCAGTTCCGGGAACTGGTCTCCGGTGGCCTCCTTCCACTTCAGGTCCAGCGCATCGTAGCTGTCCTTGAGCTCATGCTCCACTTTCCTCCAGGACTCCAAGAAGGTTTCGGGGAACTTCCCAGACAGCTTGAGGAAATGGACGCGCGCACGGTGCTTGTGTTCCTCCATTGGCAAGAGTCGGTGCTTGCCATGGTAGTAGGGGCCGAAAGAGACAACCTGCGGCTGGTAGGCCTCGTCATTGAGCTTGGTGATGTAAGGGGGGACCTTGTAGACGGACGGCTTCTCCCCGTGATGTTGCTCGTCGTGGCTCTCCTCGACTGGGACGATGGGGTTCGGGTCTGGTGGGCGGCGGCAAGGAAAACATGGTTCGTCGAGTTTCAGAGATTCCAGAAGATTCTGTTCTGGATGAGAGAAGAGGAGAATCCATGAAGAGAGANAGAAGAGTATGTGAAGTTTGGGTTTGTCCAAGCCCAATACCGGTCGTGTATTTATAAGTGGAGGTATCAAAATGGGTGTTTGACCAATTTTTGTAACTAATATAAAATAAGCTAGACTTATAATGGGCTTTGCTAACGTAACAGTCTATGAAACTAATAGCGAAATGGTCCGGCAACAATTATAATTTTTTGTTATTTAATCTTGAAAAATAATTGGGTGACAATTTTTCATCTACTGTGAGAACAATAGCTTGTTCTCCGGGACAAGTTTAGGTGGACCCTCCTCTCACGCGCGAAAAGTCTTCGAATCTCCGGGAAAAAACATTGTTATTTATTCTTATTGTTGTTTATTCTTGTTTTCTATTAGGAACAACCCCAATATAGATTGTATTTCCTCAATTATCCGTACAAAAGTTCGAGCTCACAAAATATACACAAACAACAATTTAGAACAATGTAATTACTAAAATGGGTTTCCGGTCGAGTTGGGTATGAGTCTCGTATAAGTTGTTATATTAGTATTACATACTAATGCAAAACAGATTAAATTGATCGATTTAGATTGAACTGTATTAGACTTGATTTACCTGTTTGATGGGCCATGTATAAATCACTTTTTGTGCATGAGATAAAGAGAAAATGAGTTTAAGCATGTCCCATGAAAGCCGTGGGAAATGAATTGTATGCCCACAAAGCATGACATCAAGCCTTTGAGTTCGATGAATTTCACAAGTGTTTGCCTAAAACTAACAGGGTTGTTTGAATTGAGTATATGTAATGCTGATTGTGGTATGAACTTTGCATATTTGATAGTTGATGTGACGCTATTTTTATAATAGTATTTTTTTGTATTATTTAGTAATAATTTTTACCTTGTATTTTTGGGATATGCCAGATTTCTTATTTGAAGTCTCACTTTTAGACTCGACGCCCTTCTCCCGCATATTCATCAGGGAAAAGAACTTCACAATGAGTAACATTCTCGTAATATTTATGCACGGTTAGCTCATGGCAATCTTATAACTTTTCATAAATTAACTTTAAATGGCATAAAAAGACAGGTTGTAATCATCTTGTGTGAAATTCAAGAATGTCCACCGATTTATAATGGGAGGCAAAGTCAAGTTTTGGAGTTAAACTAAATATTAATGTGGGTTTTATTTTCTTTTATTTTTTTAGCTTTAGATCATTTAAGCATAATTGACTGCGTGCATTAATGAACTCCAAATAGGAGTTCTTGTAAAAGATGTCTCAAGTATAAGCCTGTGTACGAAACCTGACCCGAATTGGATGAGGGGGAGTCGAATTCTTGATTGAATACCTATTGGAGTCATGCCATGGAAGTTTAGGGTTGTTATTTGATCTAATTTTTTGAATCCGATATTGATTAATCAATAGATTGACTCCTTTAAAGGCCATTCAAGTGGCGCCACTGTTGATTGGCCGTATAAAGAGAAGGTTTCCATTTTTTCTCAATTTTAAGCAACATAAATGAAATAGAAAAGGTAGAAAACTATAGAAAGTCTTCCTTTTAAGTATTAGAAACACTCAAACTTGTGAGCAATTGTTGCATTATAATCTTAGATTGATCAATGAAATTTTCATTGCTGCCGTAGCGTGGATATCGACATTCAGTCTGAACCACTTAGATATCTGGCATTCTGTATTGTTTTTTTTTTTTAGTGAGTTTGCAGCATTTATTTTATAAGAAGCTCCAATCGAGGAGTACTTGGACCTTGTGATCGCTATAATTGATAAATAGTAAACACAAAAATCTCATAAAAGCCGTTGACTTATCCAAAATCGACTAATTTCACAAACCAATCAAATTAATGTATCATTTTGTGGATCAATCTCCATAAACCAATCAAGCTGAAAAATGTGAGAGAAGGCGACTTAGAGAGAGAGAGAGAGAGAGAGAGAGAGAGAGTGTTTGGCGTTGCCCAAGTGAGGAGTGGGTCACTTTTTGTGCCCCAAGTAAAGACAAAAGTTGGTTAGGTAATGTCCCATGGATAACGTTGGAGTTGAATTGCATTGCCTGTCATCCGCATAATCTGACACCCCTGTATGAGCCCTAGGATTTAATGAATCTCCCGAGTGTTCGCCTCAACTAATATGCTCGTATTCACTTGAGTGCATGTAATGTGATTTGGGTACAAACTTCACCTATTTGATGTGACATTATATTTATAATCTTTACCTTTGGAATGATCTAAATTTCTTACTTGGGGTCTCCTTTTTAGTACTCAACGCCCCTCTTTTATATATATAATCATGCAACAAAAAGAAAACTATATTTCACAAAGAGTAACTTTCAAATAATATATATGGTCTCTTAGTTCGTGGTACCAACATAACTTCTCATAAATTAATTTCAAGTGGCACACGACTCAAGTTATAATCATCTTGTGTCAAATCATAAACTTCCAATGGCTTTATATGGAGAAAAATTGATTGCAGCAAAAAGATATATTAATCTCAAATCAAAGTCAAACTAATATTGCAAAGTCAATTTTATAAGTTAAACTAAGTATTGGTGCTGCCGGGAAAGGAATCACCATCCAATGAAGAAATCAAAATGCGCATCATGACCTCCATTTTTAATTCCACAACCATCTAAAACACCTCAGAAAAGTCAGATTTTTCTCATCTATTCAAAACCAGAACAAGCAAAACTCCAATAGGAAGAAACTCAAGATGACCCCTCCCCTAACTCCACAGGGGAAAAAAGAAAACATATCCAATTCACAATCGGGCAAGGCCAACGTGGGGTTCTGATAGGGACTCCGTGGGCATGGCTATTGACAATGACGGTGGCCGAAAGGAAGAAGGGAAGAACGACAGAAATGCAAGGCACAGAAGAGAGAGACAAGAGATTGAAAGTGGGCCACCATCAAGGCACATCGTAATTAATGAGTGGGGTAGAGCGTGTCTCACGTGTAGGTTCAACACCACCTAATATTTTCTCGTGCTAGATAAAGGATTCATGTCATTTTGAATGGACACCTCAAGCTTGTCTAAATTTGCTCTTAATTACCTCAACCACCCTAACTACCTTTTATTAAATTTTAAATTGGGTAGGGTTAACTTTTGCACTGTTACCAAATTTTTCTCTTCAACCTGTCATCTACTTAACAATTGTGAAGTAGTTCTAGTCCAAATTCCGAACTTAATAAGACATATTCAGAAATGACAAAGTAGGACAATTTTTTAATTTTTCTCAAAACAACATTTTACTGTTGGTTTTTCATATAATACATGTATTGATATTTGGATCAAATTACGTAAATATATGGTATTCACTATTGTTCTCCATATATTTCTCTAATGAGTTTTTTGCATTTATTTTATAAGAAACTCCAATCAAGGAGTACTCGAATCTAAATACAAAAATCTCATCAAAGATGTTGACTTAATCCGAAAGCGGCTAATTCCATAAGCTAATCAAATTAATATGTCACATCAATTTTCCATTAGCCAATCCAGCTGAAAGATGTGAGAGGAGGAGAATTTAGAGAAAGAGAGACAGAGAAGGGAAGAGTGTCTGGCAGTGTCCAAGTGAGGAGTGTATCGCTTCTTGTGCCCCAAGTAAAGACAAAAAGTGTTTAGGTAACGTCCCATCAAAACGTGGTAATCAAATCGCCTGAACGCCATCCACATAATCTTACAGCCATATATGAGCCTGAGGATTTAGCGAGTCTCCCAAGGGTTTGCCTCAACTAAAATGCTCGTATTAAGTTGAGAGCATGTAATGTGATTTGAGTACAGACTTAACCTATTTGATGTGATATTAGATTTATAATTTTTACCTTTAGGATGATGTAAATTTCATACTTGGGTTCTTTTTTTTAGTACTCGAGGCCACTCTTTACTATATATATAATGCAACAATTTTTTTTTCATAAAGAGTGACTTTCCGATAATATATATGCTCGGATAGTTCATAATAATCATAAAACATCTCATAAATTAACTTTAGGTGGCAGACAAGTCAAGTTATAATTATCTTGTGTCAAATTCAAAAACTTACATTGGCTTCACATGGAGAAAAATGGATTCTAGCAAAAAGATATGTTAAATCTCAAATCAAAGTCAAACTAGTATTGCGAAGTCAATTTTATAAGTTAAAATAAATATTGGTGCCACTAGGAAGGGAATCAACAACCAATGAAGAAATAGAAAGGCGCATCAAAACCTCTCTTTTTAATTCCACCACCATTTAATCAAATGACCACTCTTTTCACATGAGAAGGGAGAGGTGGGGGTTTGGATCCCCACTTTCTTAGGGATGGTTTGGATGTGGATAATTTAGTTTCAAGTGTGTGTTTTGATTATTAGCCCTGTAAAGAGACACAACAAAAGTCTGAGAGTGAGAATTAGAGTAGGACTGACAAAAAAAAAATTCCACAACCATCTAAAACGTCTACAAAGTCAAATTTTCTCATCAATTTAGAACCACAACAAGCGAAACTCTAATAGGAAGAAACTCAAGATGATCCCTCCCCTAAACTCCTCAAGGGAAAAAAAGAAAAGAAAACAAATCTAATTCAGAACTGAGTAAGGCTCACATTAGGTTGCGATGTTTGGTCGTGGGGGCTCCATGGGCATGGCTATTGGCAATGACATTGGCCAAAAGGAAGAAACAAAAAAGAAGAGAAATGCAAGGCGCATAAGAGAGAGAAAAGAGACTGAAAGTGGACTACCATCATGGCATGTGGCAATCAATGAGTGGGGTAGAGCGTGATTCATGTGAAGGTTCAATACCACATAATATTTTCTCATACTAGATAAATGATTCATGTCATTTTGAAAGGACTCCACAAGCTTGTCTAAATCTGCTCTTAATTACCTAAACTACCCTAGGTGGCTTTTATTAAATCTTAAGTTGAGTCAGGTCACCGTTTGCTCCCTTAATAGATTGTTCTGTTTGACCGGTCATCTACTTAATGAGAGTGAAGTGGTTTAATCCAAATTCCAAACTTAATAAGATATATTCGGAAATAATGAAGTATGACAACTTTTAAATTTTTTTCAAAACAACTTTTCCTTCATTTTCTTTTTTTCTTTCAACAATTCTCTCTCTTTCTCATCCACTGTACTTGTTTATGTCTTTTCCCCCAACTTTTCATTGCCATAAATAAAAAGGTTGAACGAAGTGCATATTCAAAAGATTACACAAAGAGTAACTTTCAAATAATATATATGCTCGGTTAATTCGTGGTAATCACATAACTTCTCATAAATTAAATTCAGGTGGTACATAAGTTATAATTATCGTGTGTGAAATTAAAAACTTCCACCGGCTCTATATGGAGAAAAATTGATTGTAGCAAAAAGATATAATAATCTCAAATCAAAGTCAAACTAGTATTGAAAAGTCAATTTTATAAGTTAGACTAAATATTGGTGCTGCTAGAAAGGGAATCACCATCCAATGAAGAAATCAAAATACGCATCAAGACCTCCATTTTTAATTCCACAACCATCCAAAACACCTCAGAAAAGTCAGATTTTTCTCACCAATTCAAAACAAGAACAAGCAAAACTCCAATAAGAAGAAGATGACCCCTCCCTTAACTCCACAAGGGAAAAAAGAAAAAAAATCCAATTCACAATCGGGCAAGGCCACATGAGGTTGTGGTGGGGATTCTGTGGGCATGGCTATTGACAATGACAGTGGCCGAAAGGAAGAAAGGAAGAACGAGAGAAATTCAAGGCACATAAAAGAGAGACAAGAGATTGAAAGTGGGCCACCATCAAGGCACATCGCAGTCAATGAGTGGGGTAGAGCCTGTCTCATGTGTAGGTTCAACACCACCTAATATTTTCTAGTAGTAGATAAATTATTCATGTCATTTTGAATGGACTCCACAAGCTTGTCTAAATCTGCTCTTAATTACCTCAACCACCATAGCTACCTTTTATTAAATCTTAAATTGGGTAGGGTTACCTTTTGCTCTGTTACCAAATTTTTCTCTTCAACCTATTATCTACTTAACAAGAGTAAAATGGTTCTAGTCCAAATTCTGAACTTAATAAGACATATTCGGAAATAATGAAGTACGACAACTTTTAAATTTTTCTCAAAACAACTTTTCATTATTGGCTTTTCTTGTGATACTGGTATTGATATTTGAATGGAATCACGTAAATATGTCTTTTTTTTTCTTTTTTTTTCTTTTTTTGGGTAATTATCACGTAAATATATGTCATTCTCTATAGTTCCCTAAATATTTCTCTAGTGAGTTTTTATATTTATTTTATAAGAAGTTCCAATCAAGGAGTACTTGAATCTAAATATAAAATTCTCATCATAGATGTTGACTTAATCCGAAAGCGGCTAATTCCATAAGCTAGTCAAATTAATATGTCACATCAATTTTCCATTAGCCAATCCAGCTGAAAGATGTGAGAGGAGGAAAATTCAGAGAGAGAGAGAGAGAAGGGAAGAGTGTTTGGCGGTGTCCAAGTGAGGAGGGCATCGCTTCTTGTACCCCAAGTAAAGACAAAAAGTGTTTAGGTAACGTCCCATGAAAACGTGGGAATTGAATCGCATGCACACCATCCACATAATCTTATGGTCGTGTATGAGCCGTAGGATTTAGCAAGTCTCCCAAGGGTTTGCCTCAACTAAAATGCTTGTATAGAATTGAGTGCATGTAATGTGATTTGAGTACGGACTTAACCTATTTGATGTGATATTAGAGTTATAATTTTTACCTTTAGGATGATGTAAATTTCGTACTTGGGCCTTCTCTTTAATACTCAATGCCCCTCTTAATATATATATATATATTCTGATTTCTTCTATACCGTTTCATCTCTCTGTAGATCCAACGATCCTAACCCCTTATGGTATCAGAGCCAGTGGAAAGTCATAGATCGAGTATATAGTTCCATACCCAATGGTAGATCGAGTACCCATTCGTTGGGATTCTTCTTAGCGGTAGACCGAGAACCATTCGTTGGTACTCTTCACGTTTCGACCAAGCAAGTTAGGTCATAAGTCCTAGGGAGGCAATAAATCCTGTGTGGCTTGGTAAAGGCCCCTTTGTGGGGATACGAAGAGTTAGTCCCGGTTTGCTTATAGAAGAAGTAATTCCGATCCGTCAAGTATGGCCCTAGATACAACATCCATGTTTTCCTTTGATTCTCTTTCTATCAGGGACCCAAATCTAGGTCCTATTCATAGAGAATAAATAAAAATAGAAGATTTCAATAGATCCATTAACAACTGGGAAATACCTAAAGTCCAGCTTAAAGAAATTTATAAACAATCCAAATTTAGTCGCCTTTTCAAAAAATCCGATTATATCATAGCAACTGAAGAAAGAGACATACATTTATCTGATTCATACCAAAAAATATATCTTTTAGACCCAAACTCCATCAAGAAACATAGAGAAAAATATAATTATCTCCATATAGGTCTAGTCCAGGTAGGAGCAAAACCCCTTACGAAAGAAGGACTTAACACAGCTCTCCTTTTAGTATTAAGAGATTCACGTCTCTTAGATTATGAGGAATCCATATTAGGAACCATAGAAACTAGCCTCTGCAAAGGCCCCATACACTTTGATTGTTACCCCAACTTCACAGTTTCACAAAAAGATAGAAACATCCTCAAATCCCTTACCTTACAGGTAAGAATCCATAATTACAATGTAGCAGAAGGATCCATTCCTTTAGCCATAGTTTATAGAGTTCAATATAAAGCCATGGCCTCTGCCTTTGGTGAAAATGCTTTCAAAAGAAGCCCAAAAGGAGAAACCCTTTTTCTTCAAACAGATATTTCCAGAGCTAACACTACCATACCTAGATCCATAAATTGGGATGAGTAACCTTACCGGACCAATGGGAATTAGAAAACAAAGTTCCCCAACAAATTGTTCAAAATTCAGAACCCACTAATATTGTCCAACACCCGGAAGGGAGAGTTACCATCCAATTTCCAAGATGATCTTTTGATTTAAGATCAAACCCCTCATTCCATACAGCATCTGCACGAACCTCAGTTGATCAACATCCCAACTTACCTAGAATAATTACCATACCACCAAGCACTTCCAGTACTAATAGGGCTATTCCAAAACACGACACCACTCCTCAAAATCCACAAATATTTAGAGAAACTCCAACAGCACCTCCTGAGCCAGAGATCAATGGCCTTGACAATAGGTCAGGAATAACCAGACCCGTTTACCAACAAAATGACGTTGAACCTGTTATAGAAAGAATAGATTCTCCAAATTTTTCTCAGATTGATAGTGAATTAAATATATTAGAAAAAGAATTCGAACCAAATAGAACCTTTCTAAATCAGGATTTCAATTTAATTAAAAATACAACCATTAGGGAATGGTTCTTCAATACATTTGCTGATTCAGCCCAAGACATGAAAAAACAATATTATGACTATATATATAAATATGAAACTCACATCTTCTTCTTTGACTGGTTTGAAGAACAATTTCTAAAACCAAAAGAACTAATGGTACTAGAACACCATTATAAATGGAAACTAGAAAATGACGATATTATAGAATCACTACATCCACCACTTAGGAGAATAACCATCCCGGTAGGAGATAGCCAGGTTACAGCAGCACCATTCAAAATTGTTGACAAAATGGAAGAATCGGTTAATATTCCCAAGATAATTGAACAAAACAATTATACCAACCAGCACCTTTCAACAATAGGAAAACAATTTGTTAGAATAGAATCCACTCTCCAGAATTCTACTCAGGCAAATCCTAAAGTAGACCCAACCAAACAACCCTTGTTTAAAACGTTTGAACTACCAAAAAGATTTAACCCCGAATTTACCAAAGCCTTGGAACAAAGGAGAATTGCAATAAAAGAAGAGTCAAAACCTATAATAGCAACTCCTCTAGTTCAAGGATTAACTGTCAAAGATACTCTAGACAAATCCAAAGCAACCATTAGCACCCTTGATAAAAACCAGTCTTCTGATGAGGAATCCATCAATGAAGTAAATAATTTTAATTGGCGACAACCCCAAAAGTTATACCACCAAAGAGCCACTCCTCCAGATATAGCTTTAGAAGAATCCTCTTCCCAAAGAACACAACATAAGTATTCTCCTGATGCTATTTTTGAATGGAACATTGATGGCATAGCCGAATCAAACCTCCTGAATATACTTAATAATATGATAATGCTTGCTAATGCCTATAAAACCCAACAAGATGTCTCAGATCAAGCTGTTGCTAATCTTTTAATAGCTGGATTCACTGGCCAATTAAAAGGGTGGTGGGATAATTATCTTACCGAGGAACAGAAAACACAAATCTTATTAGCCTATAAAAGGGATGAAGACGAACAAATAATTTTTGATGATAATGGTCATTCCATTCTAGATGCTGTTAATACCTTCATATATTCTATTTCTCAACATTTTATAGGAGATCCATCCCATCTTAGAGATAGAAATGAAGAACTCTTATCTAATATGAAATACAAATCATTAGGAACATTCCGTGAATATAAAGATTTATTCCTCCATCGAGTCCTAATTAGACCAGACTGTAATCAACCTTTTTGGAAAGAAAAATTTTTAGATGGTATACCAAAACTCATAGGAGACCAAGTCCGAGATAAAATACGAGAAGACAATAATGGACAAATTCCTTATGACCACCTTTCTTATGGAGAAATAGTCTCACATATCAACAAACAAGGTACCCAAATGCGTAATACTATCAAATTACAAAAACAACTTAAAAAAGAGAAAAAGCTTGGTAACAAAACATTAGGAGATTTATGTGCCCAATATGACCCTTTCTATGATAACAAGACAAAATCCAAATGTAAAGGAGATTGCCCCAAAGAAAAAGACTATAAGAACCGAAGGTCTTATCATCGAAAACCAAGACCTGATAAAAATGCCAAAACTCATAAAGAAAATTATAGACACAAAAACCAACATAACAATACGAAGAGAAATTACAAAGATGTCAAGTGTTACTCCTGCGGTAACAAAGGCCATACTGCCAAATACTGCAGAATTAACAAAAAATTAGATGAGTTATGTTTAGAAGAAAACACACTACACCAACTAAAAGAGATACTTGCCCAAACTGATACTAGTTCTACTTCTAGTGAGTCAACAGAAGAAGGATTACAAGCTAGTGAATTAGATACATCATCCGATTCTGATTACAAAGATACTTCTCCTCAAATAAATATGCTCACTAAAGAAGAAGAATTCCTCCTTAGCACAGCTGATCAAATAGAAAACCCAGAAGATAGACAAATATATCTTGATAGACTTCATTCCTCCATGAATATAATTTCCAAAGGAAACTCTTCCTACAATCTCAAAGAAATTTTGAACAGAAATAAAACTCAAGTTAGACCGGTAAATATAAACGACCTACAGAACGAAATTAAAGCACAAAAGGTAGAAATTCAAGCATTAAAAAATGCCCAAAAGAAAATGTCCAATGACATATACAGAATCCAATTAGACCTTTCAAAATCTAAGATCGATAACCTTGAAGGAACCAATACTGTCATTTACCCAGAAAGAGAAATGACAAACCCAGGGTTTTTAATGTTATTAACAGAAATAACATCCAGAAAATGGATAATAAATGTCTCCATAAAATCAATAATGAATATATGATTGAAACAACGGCCCTCTTTGATACAGGAGTAGACCTTAATTGTATCAAAGAAGGCCTGGTCCCGACAAAATATTTTGATAAAACTTCTGAAACTTTGAAATCAGCCTCTGTTGATAAACTTAATATTAAATACAAATTATCAAAAGCCCTAGTAATGAAAAACCAAGTTTCTTACAAAACCTCCTTCCTCCTTGTTAAGAATATGAGACAGCAAGTCATTCTAGGAACTCCCTTCATCCAACTAATCCAACATTTCACAGTCGACAATGAAGGAATTGAAAGCTGATTTCTTAATAAAAAGATAAGATTTGATTTCATCACTAAACCTCAAAATAGAATTTTAAATTCTTTACAAGAAAAATCTATCTCAGAAATCAATTCTCTTATTAAAGACAAGGAAACGCAACTTGATTTTTTAAAAGAAGATTTAGAATTCAAAAGATTAGAAGAAAACCTTACAAAACCAAACATCAAAGAAAAAATAAATTCCCTTCAACATCAAATAGAACAAACTATTTGCTCCACCCTACCTAATGCTTTTTGGGAAAGAAAAAACCATATTATTTCACTCCCTTATGAATAAGGATTTGTTGAAGCTGATATACCAACAAAAGCCCGTCCCACTCAAATGAATCACGAAGTCCTAAACTTTTGTCAAAAAGAAATTAAAGACCTTTTAAAGAAAAAACTCATAAGAAAAAGCCAGTCCCCTTGGAGTTGTTCTGCTTTCTATGTCAATAAAAATGCGGAATTAGAAAGAGGAGTCCCACGACTTGTTATAAATTATAAACCTCTTAATACGGCTCTTAGATGGATACGCTATCCGATTCCCAATAAAAAAGACTTACTAAACAGACTCTGTAAAGCAAAAATCTTTTCAAAATTTGATATGAAATCGGGGTTTTGGCAAATACAAATTAATGAAAATGACAAATATAAAACTGCCTTTACAGTCCTTTTTGGTCAATATGAATGGAATGTCATGCCTTTTGGTCTAAAAAATGCCCTTTCTGAATTCCAAAGAATCATGAATAATATCTTCAATCCCTATTCAGAGTTTATCATAACATACATTGATGATGTTCTAATTTTCTCTTCAGGAATAGAACAACATTTCAAGCATATTTTGACATTCATAAGAATCATGTTAAAAACTGGTCTAGCAATTTCCCCCTCTAAAGTTTCATTATTCCAGACTAAGATTAGGTTTTTAGGGCATAATATTCATTCAGGAACAATATTCCCTATCGAAAGATCAATTGCGTTTGCTAATAAATTCCCTGATGAAATTAAAGATAAAACCCAATTACAACGATTTCTAGGAAATCTCAATTATGTCATCGATTTCTTCCCCAATATTAGTATTATTTGTAAACCTTTACATCAAAGATTACAAAAGAATCCTCCACCATGGACAGATGTTCACACTAATACAATTAGGACAATTAAAACCCATATCAAAACCATACCAATCCTTCACTTAGCTGACCCAAATGCATTCAAAATAGTTGAAACTGATGTCTCAAAAATAGGATATGGAGGAATACTTAAACAAGCTCATAGCGACAAAGAATCAATTGTACAATTCATATCCAAGCATTGGAATCCAAATCAGCAAAATTACTCCACTATCAAGAAAGAAATACTTGCTATAGTCCTTTCCATTTCCAAATTCCAATGAGATCTTTTAAACCAAAAATTCTTATTAATAATAGATTGCAAATCTGCTAAAGATGTCTTATAAAAAGATGTTTTAAATATTGCATCAAAATAAATTTTTGCAAGATGGCAGGCCATTCTTTCTGTTTTTGATTTTGATATACAATTTATAAATGGTTCATCAAATTGCCTGCCTGATTTCCTTACAAGAGAATTTTTACAGGGAATACAATCATACAACCATGCCACGACCAAAGAGAAAAGACAAAGCAAAAGCCATTGACGACCAATCATCTTCATCCAATACAAAAATAACCAAAAACACCACGGTAAGAAGAAACCGACCATATAGGTGGTAATATGAAGATAATATGGAAGTATGTGTTACAGATCTGAAAAACTGTAAATATATATATATATATATATATATATATATATATATATATATATATATATATATAATGCAACCAACAAACAAAAATTTCACAAAGAGTGACTTTCCAATAATATATATGCTCAGTTAGTTCACAGTAATCATATCACTCCTCATAAATTAACTTTAGGTGGCACACGAGTCAAGTTATAATGTCAAATTCAAAAACTTTCACTAGCTTTACATGGAGAAAAATGGATTCTAGCAAAATGATATGTTAAATCTCAAATCAAAGTCCAACTGGTATTGCAAAGTCAATTTTATAAGTTAAAATAAATATTGGTGCCACTAGGAAGGGAATCAACAACCAATGAAAAAATAAAAATATGCATCAAAACCTCCCTTTTTAATTCCACAACCATTCAATCACTGGAGTTTGTTTCAATGACCACCCTTCCCATATGAGAAGGGAGAGGTAAGAGGTTCAAATCTCTATCTTCTCAATGAGGGTTGGAGTGTTGACGATTTAATTTCTAGTATGAATTTTGACTCCCACACCCTATAAAAGGATAGAGCAAAAATTTGAAAATGAGAATTAGAGTAGAAGTAGAATAAGACCAACAAAAAAAAAATTTCCACAACCATCTAAAATGCCAACAAAGTTAGATTTTCTCATCAATTTAGAACGGGAACAAGCAAAACTCCAATAGGAAGAAACTCAAGATGACCCCTCCCCTAAAGTCCACAAGGAAAAAAAATCCAATTCACAATCGGGTAAGGCTGACATTAGGTTGCAATGTTTGGTCGTGGGGGCTCCATGGGCATGGCTGTTGACAGTGGCATATGCCAAAAGGAACAAAGGAAGAAGAGGAGAAATGCAAGGTGCATAAGAGAGAGAAAAGAGACTGAAAGTGGACCATCATCAAAGCATGTGGCAATCAAGGAGTGGGTTAGAGCGTGATTCATGTGAAGGTTCAACGCCACGTAATATTTTCTCGTCCTAGATAAAGGATTCATGTCATTTTGAAAAGGCTCCACAAGCTTATCTAAGTCTGCTCTTAATTGCCTAAACTACCCTAGGTAGCTTTTATTAAATCTTAAATTGAGTTAGGTCACCTTTTGCACCCTTAACAGGTTTTTCCCTTTGACCAGTCATCTACTCAATGAGAGTGAAGTAGTTCTAATCCAAATTCCAAACTTAATAAGACATATTTGAAAATAACAAAGTATGAAAAATATAATTTTTTTTTCAAAACAACTTTTCCTCCGTTTTCTTTTTTCTTTTAATTTTCCCTTTTCTTTCAACAATTCCCTCTCTTTCTCCTCCACTGGACTTGGGTACGCCCTTTCCCCTAACTTTTTATTGCCATAAATAAAAGGGTTGAAGGAAGTGCGTACTCAAAAGATTACATCAAAATATAGCACAATTCGAAGTATAATAGAATATCTGCACTAAACTCGACTTAGAATGATATGTCTCTCATTCATATTTTACATTATAATGGCCTGTGTTTATTATATCAACGAAAGAGAGCTTATGAAAAATTAGAAAAACCAACTTTTAAAGTGTCCCTATTTAATAGAACAAAATTTTCATATAGCAAACATTATAAATTCCCTTAATTTCATTCAAAATGATCTTGTTTCGCAGGCAATTGTTAGATTGGATCGGCGGCAACTTCAAAATTGCTCCAGTAGGAAGGTTCTAGCGTCTCACCATATGAGGGGCAGTTCAATCGCA
Source organism: Corymbia citriodora subsp. variegata (assembly GCA_014858505.1). Classification (NCBI taxonomy): domain Eukaryota; kingdom Viridiplantae; phylum Streptophyta; class Magnoliopsida; order Myrtales; family Myrtaceae; genus Corymbia; species Corymbia citriodora. Next base: position 9,565 of record MU089685.1, on the reverse strand, counting down.
ATCGCACGAGAGACGCCATGCCCTTCTGTAGCTGGCAGATTACGTAGTCCTTGATTCCAATCACTGAAAATTGACTTGTGGGTCATTTTAATACCGAGTACATGATGAGCCCTTGTATTCTAATTGTTATCATATATCATGCTTCCATTTTCTTGGGGCATATGATAGCTGGACTATGTTCCCAATAATGAAATCCAAGGACAATTTTGGGTTTAGAGAAGATGATATCCCATAATTTGTTAAAGACGTTTCCCACAAGTGTTGAACATCCAACGTGATATCACACTTGTGATGAGAGTTTTTTAAAATTTATAATACTTAAGAAATTGATTGAAAGTTACAATGCTCAAATGAATATTGTCTAAAAATAATACCACTCAAGTGATTTGGTACTTAAGTCATTGCTATATAAAAATTATGAAACTCTTTGAATTCTTATCCCAATTGCAGTCGCTAAGATTTGAAAGAGCCCGTTACACAGCGTAAGAGCCATCTGACAAGAGATAGGCATGCTCGCCTAGCAATTAGTTAAATCCCTTGGGATTCACTCCGCGAGAGTGAGAATTTTCACAATTTTAGAAGGGCTAAAGAATTTCAAAGGAGATAAAATATTCCCTTCCTGCAGTGTTTCTCTTGGCATTCCAACATTGCTATAATTAATAAACACTCAAACAGTAAATAAAAAATTCTCATAAAAGTTGTTGACTTAATCTGACAGCGACCAATTCAAACTAATAAAATTAATATGGGAAGAGTGTCCAGGGGTGCACACGAGGACTGTCAATTTTTTGTGCATCAGATAAAGACAAAACGGGTTTAGGTATGTCTCACGGCAAACATAGGAATTGAACTACATGCACGCTGCTATCCACATAGTCAATTGAGTGCATGTAATGTGATTTGGTTACAGACTTCACATATTTGACGTGACATTAAATTATAACTTTTACCTTTGGGATGATACAAATTTTTTGGTTGAGGTCTCCCTTTTAGTACTCAACACCCATGTGTGTGTGGGGGGGTGTCATACCTCATGTAGCGAAACTAAATAATAATATTTCACAAAGAGTGACTTTTCGATAATATATATGCTCGATTAGCTCAAAAAATCATGTAACTTCTCCTGCATTTTACTTGATTTCCTAATTGACTCATAATATATCAGTGGTGGCTCCATTATAAACTAAATTGCATGTTTAATTTATTTAATTAAAACCCCAAAGTTACGATTGGTATAAGCTTGGGAGAGTCCTTGCTTAGTAATGATACTATCATTTTAATGAGTAAGTATTTGTACTAGATTATTACTTTATTAGCTTTTTCTTGGTGATTTGTCTTTGGAAAGGTCACGGCATCAACTAAGGATAAGGGACTTTGAGAGAGACAAAGTTCACCACCAAAGTCTAAAGGAACATCACCAGCCAATAATAAAGAACTTTGGTTTTATCACCGATGGAATTGAGTGCAGAACTGAAGATAGACATTCACTCACTTGAGGAAAATCTCACATATTTATCAAATTCGAGTTTTCTGTTTACAAAACAAGTTTGCACCTTGATTAATAAAGGGACTCTTCTAAGCAAACAAAAATGACTGTTAGATTTCTAAGAAATCATAATGACTATGGCTGGTTATCGAAGTATGACTTGAAACGGTCATACTCATGAAAACTTAGACTTGAAACCACAACATAATTAAAACGCATAATAGCTAGGACTTGATACTGGATAACTACAACTAAAAGCATTTAACTAAGCCCAAATGCATAGTAATTAGGATTAGAGCCTCCAAATTCATCCACCAACCTTAGGAGCTGAATAACCACCATGGAAAATCAACCAACGGCGATGGAAATAGACTAGAACAACCTCTTGTTGCTAGGTAGTTGATTAGCAGTATGGGTGTCAATGGGTCGGGTTGGGTCGGGTTTTGATGTTACCCGACCCGACCCTAATCCTACAAGGTCATGCTTTGGCCCGACCCGAAACACATTAGACCCAAACAAAAGGGTCGGGTCAGGTCGAGTCAGGTCGGGCCAGAACGTGACCCTTTACAAGTTTGGTTTCAATTTCTAGTTTAACTCAAAAACTCTAGAGAGTTGAGAGCCAAAACGTACAGAGAGAAATAAAAACTTCTTTTCTTTTGTTTATTTTATCATACTTTATCATTTTCCCTCAACGGATGAAGACCAAAACGTACGGACGGTACCAGTGTCAAAAAGGCTTACGTGCGATCCGTTTTGACCCAACCCGACCCTAAATTTAGGGTATTTTCGGGTCGGGTCCGAGTATGGAGCCGGTATCGGAAAATACCCTAAGTTTAGGGTCGGGCCGGGCCGGGTCGGCTCGGCTCGGGCCTTTTTGACACCCCTAATTAGCAGTCTTGAAGTTGACAACAAACTTATAAATCGGCATCTTGGTAGTCGATTGACTGGCATAAGCATACGACTTCTTGATTCCCATATTATACAAGCAGCATGAAGGAAAAATCTGCGTCACTCAACGTTTGCCTGGGCCTTTCCCTTCTTGGTTTACTGCATTACACGTAATTTCGCTGCCAAAGAGCCCACGGAGAATTGCGAGATATTTGGGAATCTCTGCTTTCCAACATTAACGTGTGTATCTGCACAGATTAAGACATCAAACAGCAACTACCAGAAGAATTCTCTGTGCAGTCTTGTGACCTCAACTAATATCGAACAGACCTGAAGAGAAACTTCACTATTCTATCTTCCAAATCTAAGGCACACATGCTTCTAGGATACACCATCCACTACTTCATGCCTGTTAATTTTGTACTATTGTCAATGAAGTTTTCCTAGACTTCTCAGCACTTCAAGGAAAATAAGTTCAGAATCTGGAATTGTAAAATGAACCCTTGGATACTTCTCATATCAAAGTATTCATAAGATCTACGATGTACACGTACATAAATTTACATCTCGAGTTGCATTAGGAAGAAAGCTTTCTCAAGCATGTGAAGATGGCTCTTTGCCTACGCATCATGCGCGCTCCATCCCACGACTCTAACACATAATAAAATTCTCTAAAGAAAAATTACTTTTTCGGGGGAATTATAAGAGGACAAGTACTTTCAGCCCTATTCATACTATCATCGTCCCTAAAGGATAGGAAAGATCAGGACCTCACCATACGATATTCCAAGCAAATGCTATTACATACTCCTGCTAGCTTTCGGACAGCACATCAGAAACATATTACATGACTCCAAGAACCCTCGCATCAAACCAAAGTGGCAACTCCATGATGTGCGTAAGTTCCTGTCTTTCGAACTACGTTTTCAGTTGAACACGAGTAACTCGTAAAACATCCAAAAAGGATCGTATTAGCAACAGATATATCCGGACTAGCAGGGCATGCCCAAGTAGTAAACTGCAAATGCCAAGATTTCTTATCATTTCCTGATATACAAAACTGCCATCATCAATTCAAACACCTCGCTAAATGATCCCCAAAAATTTATGGGAACCGGATTAAGTACAAAGTCTCATAACGAAATAGAGAGTTTGTTCAAGAAGGCTTACAATTGACGAAGGCAATCTTTCATATCTTTTTCTATCTTTTTCTTGTTTGCTGCACTTATGGGAAAGAGGAACGATTCCCCCTTTGACGCATTCGTTATAACTTGAAACATAAGACCTGCATTTTTCCAGAGCCCGCTGCTTCCTCTTGCTGAGTAAAGCTGGAAACAAAGCACGTTTACCCGGCCGAGAAATTCAAAAGGAAAATGCCAAAAAAAAAAACACTTAGCACACGAGAGGGAAAGAAACACTCAAGTTCCATTCACTTCGCAAAAACATGTGCCTCTTCTGAAAAAATATTTTCCAGAAAACCATTTTCCAGAAAAATAATCATATTTTCCAGTATTCGTATAAAATTTGAAAATGAACTAGCAAAATATTCAATTTTGAAAATTCGATTCAATTTTTCTCCGTGTACTCATTTTAATAATTTTTTTATTTTTTAATTTTTAATTTTTAATTTTTTATTTTTTATTTTTAATTTTTTATTTTTTATAAAAATTGATTTTTAATTTTCTAATTTTCTTTCTACATTTTTTTCTATTTTATTTTTTCCGTAATTTTTTTTCTTGTGCTCCATCTGCTTCTTCAGCTAGCCGTCGCCCGCAACAACCAACAACTGGCCAAAGGACCTCTAGCTCACTCATTGGCGACCTCTGGCTCGCTCGCTGATTTGGCGATGCCGAAGATTGGTGAGCAAGAGGCTTGCGCTTGCCGGCCTCAACCCTCACCAGATCGGCAAGTGATGAGCTTATTTAGCAAGCCTCGAGCTCGTCGCCATGGCCAATCGTCGGTCATCGCATGATTGCCAACTAGCCAAAAATGAAGAAAAGCAAAAAGATTGAAAAAAGAAAAATAAAAAAGGAACAATAATATAAAAAAAATTGAATTTTTTAAAAATATAAGCAAAACAAAAAAAATTCGGATTTATAGAAAAATAAAAGAGAAAGAAGTGGGTAATAGTAGAAGTGTGAGAATCGAGAGTGAGTGTGGAAAATGTTTTTCTCAATTTAAAAAGTGGAAAACATTTTTCCCCATTCTAGAAAAATTTTCCCTTCATGGAAAATATTTTCTTTAATGAATTTATTTTCCGTAAAATAAATGTCAAAAAATCCAGAAAATGTTTTCTTGTAAGTTATTTTCCGTGAAACGAGGCTATCTCCGTCCCTTTCCTATTGATCGACTAGGGAATAAACAAAAGACACTTAGCAGACTACATTACAGCTAAAGCGCTAAAAAAAAAAACAACGAAACAGCCAGCGGATTTCATGACACTATGCTTTGGTTTGGCTATGATCAAGTAATTGGCATAGAAAAAGTGGGAAATTGAACGTAGCACATGAGAAACGATTAGCATTTGCTCAATTGAGTTGAATCATCGCCATAAATATCAGCTCTAGCACAAGTAAAATGACAAATAAGAAAGTGAAGTGGAATAGAAGAAGAACCTTCCTTGACTTTATTCTTATTAATTCTTATTAGGACACGTATGATAATCATTCTATTTCTCCACTTTTCTAATTTTCTACTTCCGAAAACATGTTTGAAATAGAAATTAGTTTAATAACATAATTTCATTTTTCTATTTATAGAATAAATTTTTACTCCAGAAATAGATTTAAAATAGAAATGAAAAATAAAACTTATATCATCTCAAAAATGGCACATGTATCATAAATTAAGTACTCAAAATCAATATATCACATTTACACCAAGCTACTTTTTAAATCACAAAAAAAAAAAACCAAAATCGATATACTCTTAACAAATCTATTTGCCAACATCTTCCATCCAATATTTTATTAATTGCTAATGTGGAAATAAGTATGACAAATAACTTGAATGATCGGCATGTGACAAGGATCGAACGTGGACATTCAACAGAAACAAGTCTCTTAGATGGGCTGGTTTTGGGGAAGTCAGATATGAAGAAAATGAATTGAGATTGGCAAATCAATAAGGATGGTTGGAAAAAAAGCTGAAAAGGAGAATCGAACAAATAGAAAAGAAAAATAGCAATCAAAGTAAATTTTTTTGACATTCTAAAAAAACTAAAACTAAAGAGAAATGGAAACCTACTTAAAAATTGCATAATTGCCTTATTGTAGGAATACATATAGAAATTAAATGAGGAATTATCTTAAAAAGTGAACTATGCCATTCAAGGCCATAGTCTTCTAATTTTATGGCATTAAATTGAATTAAGTAACTCCTCAATAATTATACGATATCATACAATTTGATTTTGTATGTACTATAAAAGGCAATGAACCTTTTTAAGACCAATTAATTTAAAATTGACAGCTCAAATAATTAGTTTATGCTAAAGTAGAGTCTATATATAACGAGGATAAGGCCATTCGAGCAATATAGGATCTGAAAAGGCGTACTTAGAGAACAACCTAAATAAATTTTCTTATAGTATTTTTATATTGCTATGGATTCTTCATCTACTTTGTTTCTGCTAAGTAAAGAAAGTCATTCCTCAAGGGCATTAGAACTCACAAGGGCATTGCAGTTCTCTTCCTTTCAAATTTATGCCATGGCTTCAAACTCTAAAATCTCAATTTAATGTTTATGTGCCCAGCTTTGTTGCATTAAGACCTAATGATATTAAATATACCCTTTGGAAAACCCGAGTACATTCACTAATTGAAAGCTGGGATTTGTCTGGATTTTCCACTGGGCACCACCATTGCCCCACTGGAAATGGTAGATCAAGATTGTTGAACATAGTTCATCGCGCACCTGTGATTATTGCACCACTATCAATATAACATGTATAATTTTTTTCAGCATTTGCCACTTGGCTTGCGTTGGACATATTGTCAGTATTTTCTTTTTCTTCCACATAATTAGCTCAATAATTTGCTTTCAACCAGCCACTTTTTTATTTGCCATGTGGCCATATCTTTTACAAGAGGGCTATTGTGATTTCTAGAAACCAACAATCTTTTTTTAATTGATTTATTTTCTTGCAAATATTGCAGGGTAGATTTTTTTTCCCTTTGAAGAGGTTTCTTCTACTCTTTTATTTCTCCACAAGCTCCTTGTACCCACTGAAAGTCAATTTCAACCGAATCTTCATCATATAACATTAGGTTTTTTTTTTTTCATATGCCTTGAGAGAGCTAATTAATTCACTCACTAACATGAATTTTAATTTCTTAGATTCTTCTAAAGAGGTAACGATAGGATTGTATTCTCTAATAAGCATCGCAAATAGTTTTTCTACAACCGTGATATCATCTCCGTAAGCTCTCATTTGATTTAATTAATCATTTGAGGGTCCCATAATTGTTTATTGTAGCTTTTTGAAGAGACTGAAATCTAATGGTCCGTGCCTTTGCTGCGTCTTGGAACTCTTCTTCTAGTGCGTTTTTAAATTAAGTTACGAGTTTGAGCCGTATGCAAAATTTGATTTGATTGGAAGATGCTTGTTGGGTTAAAGCCCAGCACACTTATCCTGTTTGTATTAGAACTCGGAAATTTGGTTGTTGTAATCTCATTCAAGCCGCACGTTAACTGGAACTCCTTGCAGCCCAAAAAAAAAAGGAGTCGGTATGTTTGTGCCGTTGACTTCTTCAAAACTTAAAGTGGAGTTCTCTTTTCCTTGGTAGTACAAAGGAGATCTAAACATCGGGTGAAGTCTGTGCAGAGAATCCGCCATCCAAATGAAGCATTTTTTCGTGAAGACACGAGTGTTTCAAGTTTTCGGTGATTTGTTTATGGAGGAATTACGTTAGGCTAAATACCATATGGGTTTGAGTATAATCTTGGACAAGAAGATACTTGAGTGTTGCTGATGATTGTAATTCTGCAACTCTCCAATTAATAAGCCAATTATTTGCAACTAAACCTCCCCATGCGGTGGTTGTTGATGGTCAGACTGAATCATGGAAATTTTACTTTATTGTTCCTCATTTTATTTCTCTAGTGATTTCGTCTTCTCGCGTTATTTAATTGCATACATTTTCTGGTTTCCATGTTATCATAGAACACATCTTTGTGATTTTTGCTCCAATGGTTCCCGGAAATATTGTTTCNATACTTGAGTGTTGCTAATGATTGTAATTCTGTAACTCTCCAATTAATAAGCCAATTATTTGCAACTAAACCTCCCCATGCGGTGGTTGTTGATGGTCGGACTGAATCATGGAAATTTTACTTTATTGTTCCTCGTTTTATTTCTCTAGTGATTTCGTCTTCTCGCGTTATTTAATTGCATACATTTTCTGGTTTCCATGTTATCATAGAACACATCTTTGTGGTTTTTGCTCCAATGGTTCCCGGAAATATTGTTTCCAAGAGTGCTTGTTGGATCACGTACATAGCCCTTGCAACTTTTTGTGGTTGCTCTGCTGGAAGCTTATACCTTCCTATGGAGCTGCATATCCTTTCTCCACAATGTCGC